>CAUZXS010005068.1:0-106781 GCA_963585895.1 Sepioteuthis lessoniana | reverse complement strand
ATGGAAGGCAGTAATTACTGGGGATACGGTTACAAGACTCATCATTTCTATCCGAGGTCGCGGTAAATCACCTGAAGAAGGCCAGAGGTGAAATTTGGCCAAAATATAGTGAAAGAAGAAACAACACAAAAAAAACTACCAAGAAGAGGACAAAAAGTCCGCAATAAATAAAAATTAATTCTCAGATTGTTTAGGCTTCTATTAAAAATTAGAAAGAGTTTTTCAAAGACAACCAAAAGAAAGCTTGTTTCTTGTTCAACCTAAATTATCTGAATGAATGAAATCTTGATCTTTGGTTAACCTCTTTTTCACTCTCTCTCTCTCCCCATTCTAAAGTAAAAGTAAAGTTGTCTCCCTTTAGTCAAGGGTGACCCGAAGGCTCCCTTTTTGATAGCTACTACACTGAGGTGTAGGGGATGGTGCTACTCCTTGCCCAGGATTTACCCACTTTACTTTTGATCCGTACCTTATAATGCTGAGTGTTAAGAAAGAAGGGAACAAGTACCATTTTTTGAGTCTTTGGTATGACTCAACCTTGGATTGAACTCAGGTCTCCTGGGCCATTGCAAACACTCCATTCTACATTTAAATAAATCAAGAGCTCTCAATTTCTGAACTATGACTCACATATTTTGCTTTTCCTAACCATTAAGCCAGAAAAATTACTGTTCATTACAGACAACCTACCTACATTTATTATATAACTAAACATTAGTTATAAGTATTACATTAGCAAATATTAAGATCCAAAAATGTGAATTAGAGTTAGATTAAAAAATGAATGACTATTAATTTAAATTACCTTGATTCTTTGGTGAAAAGCCTAAGGCTTTTTTGTCTCCTGTCATCTGCAATTCTTAGATAATATGCTGGTTTTACTAATAAGCAGCTGTGTGCTAACATTAATCAGTGTTATTTTGTTAATTAACATTTTCCTACTTTTTATGATATTGGAATATCAGCTGTTGGCTAATGGCCATGTGTCTTTTTGCCATAAGCCAAGTTATAATTAAAAGTATCATTTTTTGTTTAGAAACCAACAGAATTATTAAATATTGTTTACTCTTATGATTAAAAATAAGAACTTTAATTATAATATTCCATCGCTCTGTCTCATATATATATATCAAAAAATTGAGCACTCTGGTAGCCGATAGGGTATAAAAAAATGTAAACAAACGGCTGCTGCTGCTGTTGTTAAATAAATACCTTAAAAATTCCCTTAGCCAACGTGGTCCGCTTGGTGGCCGAGAGGTATGAGATTTAGTCTAACGTAAAGTTGGACGGGTTTCGATCCCGGCTTTGAGCGTCCTGTGTGTCTAGCCACACTGAAGAGTTCTGATAGAACGAAACAGTCTGTGGATGACAATATATATATATATATATATATATATATATATATATATATATATATATATATATATATATATATATATATATATATAAATGAACACACACACAAATGATTCAAAAAGTTCTAAGCCTCACCCAGACAGAAGGGAATAGAACATTTTTGTAGTAGCAAAACTTCTTAGAAAACTAGAAAAATCCTTATAACCATATTTAATGGCATATAAGACACACCACAATTTCAGCAGAGCAAGTCAAGAAATAAAACAAAGTGCTAATATTAAACGTGATGAAATCAATATAATGAATATTATCAATGATAATATTTTTAATCTGTATCATAGCCTTTTAAATAATAACAATAGGTATGTAAAAGTTATTCTAAAGCTGATTGAAGTTGTCAGGTAGCTGATTTTGGCTTTCGTGAATTTTAAACCTACACCTGGCATATAAGACATGGGAATTTTAAAAGATATCTTTAGTAAAAAATGTGTGCCTTACATACCATCAAATACGGTAGTTTATTTTTCTAGTTTTATAAGAAATGGTAGTGTTCCCCCAACAAAAATGTTTAGCTATGTTTTTTCTGGGTAACGCTTAGAACTTTTTGAATGATTCTTATATATATATATATATATATATATATATATATATATATATATATATATATATATATATATACACACACAAATACAGATATGCATGTGAAGATATACATGATGTATATTTATGAAGTATGAAGATTGAAGTTGTATTTACCAAGACAGAAATGAACAATGAATAAATAGGACATGAACTTTCTTTAAAATAGTCTCCTTGGCATTCAGTACATTTATTTGTCTCTGTTCTTTGAACAGTAGAAACAATGACTTCTATAAGTTTGTTTTTATGGCATATCAACCATTATAGGTTATTTAATGCCAAATCCATTTTTATACATATGAAAAGTTCTATTTCAAACAATTCAGTTTAGCATGAGTACATTATTTAGTTCTATTTGATCCATAGATAAGACCCTATCAGGTGCTACCACTCTGGGCCAGAGTGGACCTGGGAGTGATGGCAATTTAGAAGTACTCAGTATTTCCCAAAGTTCCAGCATTACTGGAGCTTCACCATCAGACTGTTTAATATCATATCCAGGACACTCATTGGGGGAGTCTTACTCCTCTGCAAAGATGCAGTTGGTGTATTCTGCAGCCCCAGACTTCTGTAAGTGAATGATAAAGCCACATGACTATATTAACTCTACATTAGGCATATAATGATACAATCCAGTCACAATACAATAAGTACTGAGATACATATAATAGAAAAAATACAAACCGATTTTGTTAATACAATATATCTTTATCATAGTAATAACATAGATAGACATAAAAAATCTCTGTATGCTGACTTCAAAATATGAAAGAAAACAATGAGTCATGATTTTTTGCGATGTTTATATGATACTTCAGGTCTCAATCTATTTTAATATAATGAAATGTCTGAAAATAGCTTTTAACTCTAAGAACATATCTCAATATTCTCAGGACATTTAAACTTTCTTTCTGAAACATTATGGCTTCTTTTGAAAATCATGCTATTTGTACTGTTGTGTATTTTTTCTAAACTACAATGTATTTATTTTAGATAAACAGAATTAAGGAATTAAAAATTTTAAAACAGTAGCAATAATTTAAAATGGAGACGACAAAGAAATAAAAATAATCCAAATGCACATAACATTTTTAAACTCAATTGAGAAAGTAATAAGTTTCTTGTAAAGTCAGTATTTTTATTTCAAGGTTTTTTTTTCCTTTTTCTTCATGAATAGAGAATATTTGATTTTTTTTTCCATTTCTCAAATAAGCAATGTATAGTGATGTTTTTTTTATGTCTTGTAACCGGTCATTGGCCTAGTGGTTAGAGTATTCGCCAATGGTCCGAGAGACCTGGGTTCAATCCCAGGTCATGTCATACCAAAGACTTTAAAAAGGATACTTGATACATTCTTGCTTAACACTCAGCAATATAAGGTACGTGTCGAGAGTAAAGTGGAGGAATCCTGGGAAAGGAGTAGTACCCTCCCCTACACCTTGGTGTAGTAGCTATTGAAAAGGGAGCCTTCTGGTCGCCCTCAACTACGGTCGCCAACTTTACTTTTTCATGTATTGTGATTAGCATTGTCAGTAAAGAAATTGGAATGTATTGATGAATCATCACACGTCTACAACAGTTTTTTTTTTTCCATTTCTATACCCCTTCCACATACTGCATGTGTATGGAACAATATGTGTATAATTTTACTATAGGATACATTTGTGTATTTTTTCTTGTAATACTATTTGTATGTATATATACCTAAAAGGTTAAATGTTCTTGTATGTGTAAATGATCTTGTCTTTCCTTCTGTTGTATTCAGTGTTAGTAGATCATGGATATACTAATATCAGTACTAAATATCTTCCTTCCATTCAGCATTCCAATAGGCTTATAGATGGAGGGGGGGAAAAAAAAAAGTTTTTTTTTTTTTTATTATCTTTACAAATATAAAATTTTCAGTAAATAGCAGAGATATTGATGTGAACCGGCCTTTGATTTAGCACGAGTCAAGATTATAGTCAGCAGTTGGGAGAAATTTATTTTAAGTCCTTGCTGAGTAATGGAAAGTAAGAGAAAATTAACTTCAGTTTTTTAATTAATAAGTGATACTTAGATTTCTGTGCATGTATTTACTCAACCTCTCAGCAATGGGCAGGATGTGATACAAAGTCAATTTTTCTTGAGTTTGAATTCAAAGTTTTCCTTCTACATCGGTTGTTGTACCAAGGCTTAAGGGCCTAGTTTACCCTAATATTTACCTACAGCTGGGGTAGATGAGGTGTATTCATGCCTTTCCCCAAAGGTATTAGAGCAAAGTAAAATGCAAGCACCAAATTCTAGGATAAATTTGTGCTTCTAATTCCATTTCCTTCGATAACAACTATTAGACTAAGAGCAATTTAGATTTCTGTGCAGGTACAAAAGAAGATGCTTAAAAAATTCTTGTTAACTACTCAGAATAACGGATACACCATTAAAACTATTACTTTATACAGATTTATAGAAATTTTTTATTCTTGTTGAGATGTCATTTTCTGTTTAAGAATATATAAAATTCTTTGAAGTCTGCTTGTTGCATTGGCCTTTAAAAAAGTTACATGAACAACAAGAACACAAAATGATAGGATAAAAACAAAGAAATAATTCTGTATATATTCTATGAGCCTTCTGGATGTGAGCAATCATGGTTCTCCACAATTCTTTCTTTCTTTTTTTTTTTAAATCTGTGAACTGTGCATTACCACGGTTGTTCTTGGAAGGATTAGTAAAGTGATTTTACATTGCTGTACCCACATTGTTCTTATTAAGACATCATCACTGGTTAGCTGACTACTGACTCAGATTTCAGCTACCTATTGATTAGGTCTCATTTTAAAAAAAAATCTTTTTTTTATAAATATTTTGGGTTGCTAACAAACCTCCTTGTCTACACCAAAGTGAAATGGAGGAGCTGGTTTAGTTGCCAGCCATTTGAGTTACTTTTATTTATTTTTAATGTTAGAGAAATCTTCTTTTAGCTGGACTTACCCACTTACTGATAAACCAGCAAGTGGTTGGGAATTGATGTCTAAGTAGTTTAGCTTAAGGAAATCATCCCCCCTTTCAGGAAGCTTTTTACTCCAATGTACTTAAAAGGAGGTAGAATTAGTCAATTCCTAAAGTCCGAGGTTTTGCAAAAAAAAAAAAAAAAAAAAAAAAAAAGTGGGGCGACGAAACTGAGCTATTTTTGGCACCACTCGTACATAAATTTCTGTAATAAACTGGTCTTTGAGTCAAACTTGCTTTCATAGGTGCTAGAAAGCATTCATCTCTTATTTAGGATGGCTTGAAGGGATCCAAGGTACACATAGTTGGGAAATAATAAATGCAATAAATAAATAAATAAATAAAAATAATTTGAGAAGTAAAAATGTATGCTGAAGAGTTTTGACAGTTGCAGTAATGAAAAAAAGAAAGAGGCACTGAATATATATAACTAAATAGATGTTTATGTTGCAAAATCCAAAATAAATCATTAATTTCATGTAATAGAAGAAGTTCAATCTAAAACTCAAAATGATACTTTTTACATTAATGTAATTAATGTTTTGTAAATATTTGTATCTGCCTTTAAAGTTATATTTCAATCATGCACCCAATTTGACTCTATTATGACATTTAATGGTTTTAAAACGAAATGTCAAAGGAGTTTGTTTATATAGCAATCATGAGAGTTTATAAAATACTGTTATACTATGTAGGGCGGGGAACCCTTTTGGTGTGGAACCGGAAGTTATGACTTTTTCTTCTTTAAAATAAAACAAAGAAATAAGAACAAATTAAATCTAAACAAGAGTTGTGGTTCGTTTCTTGTGTCTGTAACATGACGAAGGCGGAGGATGCGTTTTTTTGGTAAGATAGCACTAATCTCAGACTATGTCTTCAATTTTTTCAGGTCACATGCAGCCAAGTACTAGATCATATCGAGCGTTCGCTGATTGCCGTCAATGAAGGGACAGACAACTCTACTTTAAAACAGAAGAAAGCTCAGTGAGTAACAACACATGTCGCTGCCGATATTTATTTTTTTCACTTGACCCAACTCCTTACGTATGTCTTTTACTGTTTAGTGTTTACTTTGTTGTTTTCATACCATTTTTAAAGCACTACTTACCCAGGCTTCAAAAATTCTTTCTTCGCTATTTTTTGTTTTCATTTCTTACTGAGGTGTTTGTTGTTGTGGTGTAACAACTGTCTTAATTTGTTTATGTTTTTATTGGGTTTTATTCTGATAAGTTTGTTACAAACAAGATCATAGCCATAAGATTTATAAAAAATTTTTTAGGCCAAATAGCCGTTAAATCTGTAGTTTGATTTTTTTTCTTTTTCTAAAATGTCAACACCCTAGTTTGAAAATGAATGACTAAGTGCGCTTGTGTCTCTTGTTGTCACGGGTTTTCTAAAAGTAATCTGTATATTGTATTTGTGTTTATTTGTTGACAATATCTAACTTGGCATGCGAATAAACCTTATGCGTTAATGAAAAGACACTTTATCGACTAGTGTAGAAAAAAAATAATTAAAATTTGGCTTAATTTTTTTTCCTTTTAAAATTCTTTTTGCGTTTTTTTTAAACATCTTTTTTAAGTCTTTGATAAATTTAATTTCTAAGTTCAATTAACTTTTCAAAGGAGGAATTTACAAGCTTGTTTTTGCTCTACTTGGCGAAAAATTCAAGATTCCTTGATTATAACACGAAACAAAGTCAGATCAATTATTCGATTTTCTTCGTTTTTTGACCTATTTTTTTATTCTTTCTTCATTTTTTTTAAAATGCCGTTCTTTTAAATTGTGCGTATAAGAATCTGCTCTGCCCTTAATGAAATAACATTTTCTACATTTTAAGAAGAAAAAGTAAAAGTAAAACTAAAAAAAAAAAAAATTAAGTTTATCATAATGAAAATATTATGAGAGTTTTAAAAAATTATTATTGAAAATTAAACTAAAAATGCCACCTGAAGTGACAAGACTATTTAACAAAACAATAAAAAAAATCATCTGGTCATTTTTATTTTTTAATACAAATCTTATTTATTTTTCATTAAGTGAAGTAAAATACGTCAATAGTCGTTAATAAAGCCATAACCTATAAATGTTTATTGTAAGATTGGTTTGGTTTGATAGAATATCAACCATTATAGTTTATTTAATGCCAAATCCTTATATATATATATATATATATATATATATATATATATATATATATATATATATATATATATATATATATATACACACACACACACACACACACACACATATTATTTGTATACACATTTTGTTGATAACATTCTTAAACGAACTTGAGCTCTTTTGCACGCAGTTAAATTGTTTCAAGTACTGCTATATAACGTTCACAATTTAACAACAGTCATTTGTTCGGACATAGTTTGTTCTATTTGACCCATAGATAGAACCCTATCAGGTGCTACCACTCTGGGTCAGAGTGGACCTGATTGCAACGGCAATGAAGAAGTACTCCACATTCCCCAAATCTCCAAGGCTGGAGCCTTGCCATCAGATTGCTAAATGTCATATTCAGGACACTAGTTGGGGGGAAGGGGTGACCCCTCTGCAGAAATAGTGTGGCAGTATTCTACAGCCCCTGTGGACAGCGAAAGTTAAATGGTACCACGTATTGCTATGTATAACTAACAATTTAATGAAACATCAGTCTTTTGTTTTCATACAGTTAAATGAGCAAACAGTTCTATTTCAAACAATTCAATTTAGCGTAAGTCATTTGTTTACACTCAGTTTAAATGTCAAACAGTTCTATTTAACCTATAGATAGGACCCTATCAGGTGCTACCACTTCAGGCCAGAGTGGACTTGAGAGTGATGGTAATGAAGGGGTACACCGCATTCCCCAAAGCTCCAGCATTACTGGAGCCTTGCCATCAGATCGTTTAGTGTCATATCCAGGACACTCATTGGGAGGATCTTACCCCTTGGCAGAGAAGCAGTCAGTGTATTCTACAGCCCCAACTCACTGAGCTCTGTTATACAGAGATTTAAGTCAAAATGTATCATGTAGTTTTGATTGATTTTAACAGCATTTCAACCCTAATAGACATTAGGAAATTGCATTCATTAAACATCTATATTTACATTGTGCAGTTTGAGAATTTTTGCACAGTTTTATGATATCAAGTATTCTTATCTAATAATAATTATATGATTTCAAGTAACTATTTCTATTTAAATATAGTCATTTGTTTGCACACAATTATGTTTTCAAGTAACAAGTAATAATAATCCTTAGTAAACAATTATACATTCAGCAACTATTATTAATACCATTAATGTACTGTTATATAGCATCAAGTATTCATATCAAATACAAATAATTTTTAAATAAATCTATTTGACCCATAGATGAGACTCTAACAGGTACAACCACTTTGGGTAAGAGTGGATCTTGGAGTAATGGCAATGAAGAGGTTCTCAACATTCCTCAGATGTCCAGAACTGGAGCCTCACCCTCAGTTTTGTATCATATCCAGGTCTTACTCCCTTTGCAGGAGATACAGTCAGGATATTCTAAGTTCTGCCAACAAAGCAGAATAGTTTTGTATAAGGTTTGTAATTATTGACAGAAGCACAGATTTTTAACTACTTCATCATCATTACCCTGTTATTTTTGCCCATGGAAGACAGTAAGATTAGGCAATCGTTTTAATTATATGTTACTGGTATTGTTGCTAATTATTTGTGTCCTGCCTTTGGTTACTTCAGCATCCTAAAATTAAATTGAAAGAAAATTGCACGTTTTGTCTGCAGGCTTACAAGAATATATTCTTAAAATTAAAAAAAAAAAGAAAGAAAAAGAATAGCACTTAGATAAAATGATTCTTGATGTTGATTTATAACCAATATAGGTCAGCATACTAGTATTAGGTACTTATCTACATTAATAATTGGAAAGAGTTTGTCTTCTATAGATGGCCAAATGGTTTCAATTTAAGGCAATTTCATGGTATCTAATACAATTTATTTGTGAAGCTTAGCCTTTATCACTCCTATCTCTTGTATCTATATTATAATGATCCAATTTGTGTTTGTTGCTGTAACACAGCAAAAATGGCACAGTGTAATGCAAACTGTTTGGTTTCATCTTCTTTGTTTAACAGCATATCAACCATCATGGGTTATTTAATGCCAAAGCTATCCTTGTGGAAGAACAGTAGTGATACTGTTTAACCCATAGCAAGAGAAATAAGGGGGTTTATACTACCAAATTAGATATGCATACTTAGAAATGATTTAAGGCAATTTTTCTTCACTTCCTTAGAAGGAAAGTGTAGTTCTCATCAAGAGGAGATTTAACAATCAGTAGGAAGCCATGTTTCTGCAAGAGGTAACAAATCCTATAGAATTTAAATTTCTTCAAAAAGAAGAAAAAAAAAAGAGCATCCCCTGCATGACACAAAATGCATCCCATGGTAAGATTCTGATTCTGGAACTCTAGAGAGTATAGAGTCACTCATACATTGCCATTACTCCCAATTCCACTCTGACCCAGAGTGGTAGTACCTGTTAGGATTCCATCTATCAAATAGAGGTAAGTTAATGTTTAATATGATTTTGAACAACATAATATATTGGCTCTTAAAGCATTGATATTGCTTCTACTTGAAACCATATAGTTATGTACAAATTGTTTCTAATAGACATGAATAATTATTCCAAGCCATGTAAAGGCTTGAAATTATTAGTATTAGATAGAAATAATCAATTCAAGATATATAATTGTCAGCAAATTAATGTTATTAAATAGGAATAGTTATTTTAAACTACATAATTGCATGCAAAAAAAAAAAAAAAGATCATCTTTAAATAGCCAAACAGATGTTGGCATATTGTAAAATCAGCCAAAGAAAGAAAGAAAAAAAAAAGAATTTTCTTATTAATTCATGATTATTCATTAAACATTAAGCTCACCATTAACTGGAGATATAAGATAACTACAAAGAATTATTATTGAATTGGAATTAACAATTCAGGCAAAAAACAAAAATGCTCAATTCTTCATGTATTAATTATGATTTAAATCAAAAAATATTTCTCTACGAAACTGCCATTTTTTACAAAACTCCATAATAAAAAAATATAATTGATGACTCTTTTCTGTTTTCTGGATTTATCTTTTATCGTAACAATTACAATTTTGGATTGTTCAGTGTGAATCTAATAAACAGCAAAGATGATAAAATTGATATTGTTTAGATAAATGATACAAGTAGAAGAGATTTTTTGATATTCGCCTGTTGGTTTTGACCTCTTGGTGTAAACAGATATTTCAGCTAATGTTGAAATACTGCTTTTCATTTAAAATATCTAGCCAAATGAAAAATACATATTAAATTTACCTTCATATCTAATCATATGCCACTCAGGACTCTTTTGTGCATTAAGACTTTACCCTTTTATTACCATATTTTCTAGTAGTTTCCAGTGCTGAATTTTCCAGAAAAAAATTGTTTAAAAATATTACCTTTGATTCAACACAGATTTTATGAATTCGTGTTAAAACCATAAAAAGAATATTTTCTGAATAGAATCTGTAAATTTCCTGCCAAGTTCTATGTCATCTGTATTATATACATCATGGATATTGTCTATCTAAATCATCATGATCACAATTGATTTTATAATTGCTACTTTCACTCAATTCCAAATCTGATATATGTATACTTTACTCCAGAACTTGCTCAGTACAAAGTGGCTGATAACATCTCACCAACATTTTTTTTTAATAACGCCCATGATTCTTTAATAAAGTGAAATGAAACTATCATAAAATCATACCAGAAATTCTTTCAACAATTGAATCTGTTCCTAATATTCTAAGTGTTATTAAAACAATGTTTCATTCCTCATACTCTTTAGCAATTGTCAGATTTTTTCTGACCATTTCACTGTCATCTTTTCCAATTTTTGCTAGAGACTAATACTGCATTTTCACAAAAATAAAAAAAATGAAAAATTTTAAAATACTATCATAATCAATGTAAATCTGAAATATTGTTAGAATAAAAATGATATTTTCTGAATTAAATCAATAAATTTCCTGCCTCGTTCTATGTTAACTACATTATGTATAACAGCATGTATATCATCTATCTGAGTTATGATCAAAATTGATTTCATAATTGCTAATTTCACTCAATTCTGTGTCTGAAATATACACACTTTCTTCCAGAACTTACTCAGTACAAAGTAAAAATCATTTACCTCTGAGTTTCTATGGCAACTATCTGAATATAAAATATAGGAAAAAAAAAAAAGAAAAAAAAAACCCAAATATGATGTCAAAATAACTAAACTTTTCTGGAAATTTTTCCTGCAGTGAAAAATAGAGACCAGCAAACAGAACATAGTATAAAATTTGATTATAGTCATACATAGCAGTGAAAGGGTTAATATCCTGTTGATTATTATGTTTTTTTTTTGTGTTGATGAATAAGTTGAATATCTATAAATATTTATATAAATAGATTAAAGGAATAAATGAATTGACAAGGTTGATGACTTTTGGTTTATTATTCCAGTATTTCTGGACAAAAATAAAAATTTAAAAAAAACAAAAAAAAAAAAAAAAATCAGAATGACTCCATCTTATTTGATGTAAAAACATTTCATCAGGTTGAAAAGTGATATTAAATAAGAGTTTGAAAAATATCAACTTTATACACATGAATTGACACTAAAATGTAAGATTTCATGGTAGCTAATACAATTTATTTGAGAAACTTAGTGTTTTCACTCAAACCTGCAAAAATAGAACATTGTAGAATAATTTTTGTAAGCACAATACCTTAATACTCTAACTTGGAAAATAAAGGAATTTCCATTTCAATTAGGGCTTCAATTTTTGAGTAATTCTTAAGTTTAAATTGACAAAGCAATATCTGCTCAATATCAATCTATTGACTGCTAATTACATAAACATTTCTTAAGACAAAGCTAAGAAGAATCCATTGTTTGTGTTCCTCTCAATCAGCCCTTGTAGCATACTATGATATTAATTTAATAATAATTAAACTAAATGATAAGCATTAAGTTATTATATTTATGAAGTGACTTGATATTGCGCAGAAGCCATTAAAGTTGTCTAATTAAGATCCCTTTTTGGGTGTAACTGCACACAAGTAATGTTTTCATATATGTTTTCATGCCAAATGGTGTTAAAGTTAGCATATTAGTCCCAGAAACCCTCCAACCAGACAGCATCAGGCCCCTTGTCTTAAAGGAGTAAAAGGTGAGAAGGGGTGTTTATCTGGCACCCCTGAAAGAGAATGCTGAAGAGACCGAGCAATTTTAACCCCCCCCACACACACCAGGAGGCTTGCTTTATCTCTTCCCTTTTCCCCATTCAGGTCTTATGAAGTGCTAGATAAATACCAATATATTATATATTTGTACATTACTTGTCAAGATTACTGAAGATGACATTGATAGAATAATGACATATATCATTAGTATATATTTACCCAATTTCTCTGTCATGAGCAGGGTGGGACACAAGTTCAATTTTAAAGCAGAGTACAACTGGTTTGAATTCAAAGTTTTCTTTTTCCTAGACTGGTTGCCACGCCATAGTTAAAGAGCTTAGTCTGTTCTACTATTTCCCCATAACTGGAGGGATTCATACCTTTCCTAAGTGTTATAGTACTATATGAAATGCAAACAGTCTCATCTTTGATTTAAACTGGGGTCACCAGTCCCACTTCTTATAATGATAACCATTATGCCATGAGTGCCTCCTTATTGTACCAGCTATGTAAAATTAATTTCCCATATCAGCTAAGTATATAACAAAGTGATGGAGTCTAAAGGGGTATTCATTGTGCCTTTTACTTTTGAGTATTCATAAAATGTTTGCTTATTTTTCATTTTTGAAACGCTCAAAGAATGCACTGGATTAAAGAATTTTGTTAAAATGTCTTTAGAAACTGCACTTTTAAAAAAGAAATCTATGTTCAAACACACTTTCTTGTTTCTCTTATCCAACAAAATGGCAGTTTATTTATATACCAAGTCAGGTTTATATTTAACATTAATAATAGAAAAAGTAATATAGATTTAGCCTGGATATTTTCTTTTACTGTCAATAATTAATTTAGTGTTAGCTAAATAAGAATAAAATGAAATAAAAATGTCATTGTTTGCAACCTTAGTAATACTTGCAAGTTACCTACCATTAAAGCTGAGCCATGAGAAATACCTGCTTAAAAGCCTTCTTTGGGGGTCATTAAGCTGAATGTCAAGTCACATCCTATTTATAGAATTTATATTCATAATTGCAAATAGATAAAAAGTAACACTCTATAATCAGCCTTTAAGAGTTATATTCCTTGGAAAACTATGATTGAGTGGGCACACTCATCCTATATTATTAAGTTGCAACTGGAATGGAAATTGTTTTATTCTCTAAAAGTATTTAAAAACTATTACACCTCACTACCATTTTTGTTCTTTTGCAGTAACAGACATACAAATATTGGATTGTTATAATATAAACTTCATAAGAACTACTTTTCAACTATTTATTGAAAAAATTTATTTAAGTTAGTTGAATTGAAGAACTATTTGTCTTTGCAGAGTCCTACGCAAACACAGGAATGAAATTTTAAATCAGTTTGGTGCTGCTGGAAGTGAGGCTGGAAGCAGTGCCACTCTGCCGACGTCTGAGTCTTGCCGACATCGGCCAAAAGCATTTCCAGCCACTAACAGCCTTGGCCGCATGTGCTCAGGTAAGGAATGTTTTAGACTTGCACACTTTTATTCATCCAGACTTCACCAGTAAGAATGCTTTTTTTTTTTTTTTTTTTCTCTTTTCTTTTTACAGCTTTATACTTTGTATATTTCTTTTCCTCTTTTAAATATCTAAAAAAATTTTTTTTTTTTCAAATCGGCATAGATTGGCTTGTTTGATACTTGAGTTAAAGAAGATACCATGGCTGAGAATGGGAACATCAGGTTTGAGTCAACAAAACATGATTATCTGATTTAACTTTTTTCGGATTTAATTAAAGAAAATAATTACTATTTTAAGTATTGGAATTAAGTAATTTACTCCTGACAATGGTGAAGGTGGACTTAGGCAATGTTATAATTATGTGAACCAGGCAAGAATAATAGTAATGTAAAATTTTTTTATTTCAATGTCACCTTCTGATACTAAAAATAAAAAAAATTTTCAATGACGCATTTTGAAAAAGAACCAAAATCTACTAATGTTGAATTATGGTGATTTTTTTTTTTTTTTTTCTTAAATTTTATTTAAAATAGATATTTGAAGATGGCACAGGAAAGAGAATTGGTGAGCAAGGTTTAAATTCCAGCCAAGTCTGTTCATGTTCACTTTATACAAATGTTCTTGGAAAAGGCACAAATCCACTTCTCACTCTAGCTATGGTTAAAATAGCAGAGATAATTGGGTTCTCTTGCTTTGGTAGTGGTGGAGGGAAACTAATCCAGAAGAAAAGAATAGGAAACTATTTCATGATCTCTCTCAAAAACAGTTTATGATAAAAAGAAGCTGTAGAGAGTCATAAAAGCCCAAATCCTGAAAGATGTTAAAGGAGTTAAAAAAATTTTTTTATTAAAAATATAAGCAGCAATTAAATATATTTTTCTAGATATTAGAAATATTGAGAAATAACTCATCAGAAATATAATTTTTTCTTTTCCAGGGATGCCCAAGGTACAATGAAGAAAACATGCCCCTCCCCACTCTCTCTAGCTTTGGTGGTGAACAACTAGTCTAGGAGTGAAGCAATAGGAATTTATTTCATTGATAAAAATTATTATTCTTAAAAAAAAAAAAACACTTTCAAAAATGTTTTGTAGATACGAAAAAAATTGAGAAATAATATGTATATATAATTTTTTTTTTTTTTTTTTGATTCTAGGGATGTCCAAGGTACAACGAAGAAAACATGCCCCTCCTCCACCCCCACCACGCCGGGAATCTCT
This sequence comes from Sepioteuthis lessoniana, assembly GCA_963585895.1. NCBI lineage: Eukaryota > Metazoa > Mollusca > Cephalopoda > Myopsida > Loliginidae > Sepioteuthis > Sepioteuthis lessoniana. The sequence continues at coordinate 91,820 of CAUZXS010005068.1, read as the reverse complement.
TCTTTGTGAAAACAAAAGTGAACCAAGTACACCAGGAACCCCTGGTACTCCACAAACTCCAATGACACCCCAGACACCAATGACACCCCAGACACCAGTGACTCCTCAAACCCCAGGTACCCCACAAACGCCAATGACCCCTTATACCCCACCTCCACCATTACCACCTCCAGCATCCTCAGAGACGGGAATGGTGGCGGATGGCATGATGGGCAAGGCAATTGCAGAAGAAGAAGAAATTAGGACGGTCACAACAGGGAAAATCACCTCAGCACCAATGGCACCAAATATGCATAACAGGACATCAGATAGGCATGAGAAATTGATGGTCAATGCTGATGGGGCAGAATTTGATGGTGGGACTGGCAGTCATCACTTTGCCATTGCTACTGAATACCTTGGAGACGAATGGGTGTTGCGTGGTGTTGAGAAGATCAAGAAAGATGCAAAGATCAATGTTCGGGAGAGCATTCTTGCTTTGCAGAGTGTCGTTGAATATTTCAAGGAGACAGTGCCAGAGCTTGACCAACTCTGCTCACAGGCACTGACAGTAATTACAAAGGTGAGTCTAAAAGATGATTATCAATTTTTAGCTCTTTTGGTTTTGTTTGGTTTGTTTTTATGGCATATCAACCTTTGTGGGTTATTTAATGCCAAAGCCATCCTTCTAGAAGAACAGTAGTGGCACTATTTAACACATAGTTTGGAGAATAAGGAGGTTCATGCCTTTCCCAAGAGTATTAATCCGAAAGTGAACATAATAGTGCGACTGAAGTTCAAACTCATTTTCTACAATGCTGCAGTCCAGCATGAAGACTCTCCCTTAGCTTTTTTTGATATTAAGAAATGATACTAGTCTGCAATAAATCTCCTTACATTCAATAGACTAGTAGTTTGGAAACTGTTCTTGAGTGGATAGCAACAAAAATATTTTGGTATATTTGGTACATATAAATTATTTATACACTTTAGCTTATAAAAGATAATTTCAACTGCAGAAGATTAGTGATTACTCAGTACAGTTATTAGTGAGTAACATGGGATTGACCTTCCTTAGAAAAATCTTCTGTTAGAATATACATGAAACAGACTAGTTTTCTCTTCAGTAAACAACTTGGCTCAGTCGGCTGGGGCTGTAAAATACATTGACTGCACCTCTGCAGAGGGGTAAGAACCCCTCCTACCAAGTGTCCTGGATATGACACTAAACAATCTGATGGTGAGGTTCCAGTGATGCTGGGGCTTTGGGGAATGCAGAGCACCCTTTTATTGCCATTGCTCCCAGGTCCACTCTGGCCTGGAATGGCAGCACCTGATAGGGCCCCATCCATGAGTTAAATAGAATTAAACTGCATACTTATGCTCAACAGAACTGTTTGACTAAAATGAATAGCTTGAAATTGAAATGTTTTTGACAATTAAACTGTGTACTTATGCTAAACTGAACTGTTTGAAATGGAACTGTTTTTGACATTGAAACTGTACTTACACTAAACTGAATTGTTTAATATAGAACTGTTTTGACATTTAACTGTGTGTTAACAAAATCTGTACTTATAATAAACTGAATTGGCTGAATTAGAAATGTTTGAATAAACTGAATAGCTTGAAATAGAAATATTTTTGACAATTAAACTGTGTACTCATGCTAAACTAAATTATTTGAAATAGAACAGATTATTTGTATAAAAATGGATTTGGCATTAAATAACCAACAAAAGTTTATATGCCATAAAACCCAAACAACCAACCATCTTCTGTATACAGAACTTTTCCCTTTTCTATTTAAGAAAATCCCAATTTTTTTTCCATGTAAGAAAATCCTAATTTACGGTAGAAAATTAGAAGAAAATGATAACAGCTTTGTTCATTAGCTACTGAAGGATACACTTCTTTCATAGAAATCTTAAATGTATCAATAAGTAAATCTCTTATGAGTTTAACATGTTCAATGCGATATGACTATTTGTGGATTGTGCTATATTTTTTGCTTGTGTGAACCAACCCCTTGGTGGATGTATACTAGGTATAGACAACCTTTTTTGAGAAACCAGCCATTTGAGACATGGGTCATCATCAGGTGGGCCTCACTATTAAAAAAAATTCAAGGTAATTTTACACTGAAGGTACCTAAACCATTTTTCTTACAGAAGCCCATATGCATAATAAGCCTTAGAAATAGGGAAAAGTTGATCTTTTCCCCCCTACATAGATCTTTTCTATAAAAAAAAAAAACTTAAGTCTTATACCAAAAAATATTGCAGAATCTACCAGTGGGTCATATCACACTGAACATGTCACAGAAGATGATAATCAATTTTTAGCTTTTTGATTTAAAAAAATTATTCTCACCAACTCTTAATATTTACACACTATACACTAGTAGATTGAAAACTTTTCTTGATCAGGAAACATCAATATATATATTGGTTCACTTGCCACACATAAGTTGAAAAATGTAGTTATACATTTGTAAAAAAAATAATTTAAACTACCGGAGATTATTCGTATTACATTTTCATTCAGTAAATTAATAGTTATCACTGAGAAAGATGAGATAAATGTTCTTTATCAAAATCTTCTGTTAGAATATACATGAGACAAACAGACTAGTTTCCTCTTCCATGAGCAGAAGTCTTTTTTTTTTGTACTTAATATAAAAGAAGAAAACTCCAATTCACAGCAGAAGACAAGATAAAAATAGTTAAAGCTTTCTTCTTTAGCTACTGAAGGATAATACAAAATGTATCAATAAGTAAATCTAGTTTGATTAAAATAAATATCAGATGAAATTTTTATGAAAATGTTTCAAACCCAATCATAATCTTCTGTGTTTAAAGATGGAAAATAAATGTTTAATTTGTTCCAAAGATGTAAATTCTCAATGCAATAGGAGTCATTTCTTCTATGCTATTTTGCATAAACTTTTTCATGATGCACAAAATATATATCTTGTGCCAATCAATTCCCACATGAACATACTCTTTCTTTTCAAGAATTTTAGCTCTTCCCACCTTTTGTCATTAATACATTTTTTCATTTATCAATCTTCTTAGATGGTTTTTACCAGTGGAGTCATCCTGAGAGACATCTAAATTTATTTACCTTTTATATTCAAGTAATTAATGACATGTGTAAGGAATGACCTCTAATTTTTAGCTGCAAAAAAAGGGGTGTTTTTTATATTTATTCTTTAAGCCTAGAAACAAGGTAAGCTTTCAAGTTTCAAAAACATACTATGTGATGAACAACCCCTTGTTTTTGAGGTGAAAATTTGGTCTTAAAAAGTCATTTATTACACTAGTATAAGTAAAGTAAAGTTAGCGACCATAGTCGAGGGTGACCCGAAGGCTTCCTTTTCGATAGCTACTACACCAAGGTGTAGGGGAGGGCGCTACTCCATTCCCAGGATTGCTCCACTTTACCCTTGAACCGTACCTTATAATGCTGAGTGTTAAGCAAGGTGGTATCAAGTACCATTTTTAAAGTCTTTGGTATGACTCGACCTGGGATTGAACCCAGGTCTCCCGGGCCATTGGCGAACACTCTAACCGCTGGGCCAATGTCCCGGTTACACTAGTATACATGGTAAAAAAAAAAAAAAAAAAATACCAAACTTAATGGAAAAAAAAAAAAAAAAAAAAAAAAAAATTAAACTGTAAATGTTTCCTATTCTACAAGTTCAAAACTAAATAGAAAAGTTTATATTCCTTACTTCTGTGCCAATTTTTTTTCTCTTGATACAAAATTTCACCGACATTACTTTGTAATTGAAATGATTAACTCTTTATTTAATAGCTAAATGTTCTATCACTAAATTGCACTTGGACTTTCACTTTTATGGATTTAATTATGGGCAAGTTTGTCATCAATAATTAAATGGAGATTTTCTTTTTTTTTTTCAAGTTTTATGTCATACTGCATTAAGTTGTAGATATTGCACAGAGTAGAAAATGTAAAAAAGTCATAAATGCATAAAATATACATATTACTAATCTACTAGCAGGACTTATTGAAATCTATCTGAATGAAGAAAAAAAAAATCAAAAGGAGCTATTTAAGTAAGAAAGGATGATTGGCATCAGATCAGACACTGTATTCAACTCTGATAGAATTGTCTTGAACTAACTTGCTGGAGAAGTAGGGACGAACTCATAAGCATCATAGTCCTGTGGACCCCTTCACATGGACAAGCAGCTAGAATCTATATACGACAGCTCTGTACCAATACAGGATGTAGCCTTGAAGACTTACCAGGAGCTGTGGACGATAGAGACGGGTGGTGGGAGAGGGTCAGGGAGATCCGTGCTGGCGGTGCAACATGATGAGGAACTTCATTTATCCTCTCTAAGTAGTATAAAAAAGTAAAGTTGGTGACCATAGTCGAGAGTGACCCAAAGGCTCCCTTTTCGATAGCTACTACACTGAGGTGTAGGGGAGGGCGCTACTCCTTTCCCTGGATTGCTCCACTTTACCCTTGATCCATACGTTATAATGCTGAGTGTTAAGCAAGGAGGCATCAAGTACCATTTTTTGAGTCTTTGGTATGACTCAACCTGGGATTGAACCCAGGTCTCCCGGGCAATTGGTGAACACTCTAACCGCTAGGCCAATCCGAGGATGTTATTGTATATTTTTCTATTATTTATTGCAAAAACAACAATAAGATTTATATGTAATAAAAATTGCAAATCATCTTTCCTTGCTGAAATAGTACTTTTTGATTTTGTTTATTCCATGGAATTTCCACATTTCCTGCTTATAGTGATAATTCCAGTATATATTCATCTAATAAACAACTGCTTATTTCTAGCCACAAAAAGGTTTTTTTTAGTTAGACTCCAAATCTTACCTCGTTTCTAGGCTTAAGAGTATATTAATTGATTGCAGAGTAGGGTGGAAAAATATCCTACTTGGCTGCAGGGAGGAAATCTTGAAGAATATCTCACTTGGTTGAGGGAAGGGTGGAAGAATATCCCACTTTGCTGCAGGGAGAGTATATAGATGAGCATAATGTGTGAATGAACAACTAGAATTATAATACAGATTTTATCATTCACTACTATAAATACAGAATATTTTTAAAAAAATGTTAACATTTCTATGGGAATTCTTTTATGATGTGATTTTAAAGTTTCCATCTGTTCACCATTCCTTTCAACATATTATTAGTCACCATATGATTGTTTGCAAATAAATGATTATTAATAAACAGAAATAGTTACTTGAAATTATATAATTGTGTATAAAATATTAATGTCAAATAGGAATACTTGAAATCATATAACTACATGCAAAAAAGTCTTAAGAAACAACTACACAAAAAATGTAAATATAACCATACAATATACTTGATTCCTTAACCTCTAAGCATAAAATAACTCTAGACAGATTGACATACTCGTATCATTAAAAATTGATCAATCAATCATTGTCAATTAAGATGAGGAAAGTAATTAATAATTGGAATATCATCCTGGCTTTGGCTTCATCTGATTATGTTAGTTGGTTTGTAGTGTATTGATGAATTATTACTGAAATCATTTTATGTGCCAAAATGATGATCTGTGAGCTGATATACTTGTTTCACTGGCAAAAAGTAACTCATAGGTTTATCTATAGTAGAGTAATTGAAACATATTTTTAATCTTAGAGATACTTAAGAAAAACAAAAGTTTTCAGCATTAAGATGTTTGTTTTTCAGTTTTGAGGTTGCCCCAAAGAAGGATTTTGAAATGCTGTTTGTTGATTAGATAGATATCTCTTGATTGATTTTCTGATGTCATTTACTTTTTGCACCGATTTATATTTGTAAATAGTCCTGGTTACCATTATTGGCACCCTTTCATTTTTTGCTATATCTTCAGAAGTGAATGGAAAATAAACAAACTTTATATAAATTCATATTTACTGTTCTTTATCAATCAAAAATTGTCAATTTACCAAATCTGTTTCACTGGATCTGCTTTGATTTAGGTTTTTTTCTTCCAGAAAATATAACATATTACATAATTACATATTGAAATTTCATGGGTGTTAATAATTGTGACCAGGACTGAATAATGTAAAACTATTATCCACAAATGTTATAAGCTTAATTTAGTCTGGTACAAGAAGGATAATAGTAGAAAAGAATGTCATCTTCAAAGTCACTGAAGCCAAATTGTCTTGAAAATCAACCTTGAAAATTTTGACTGTTTATTCAGATGTCAACTACTAGTTTGTTAAGATCTATTTGTTTAATAGCATATCAATGTCTTATGGATTATTTAATGCCGAAACTTGATTACTCTGTAAATGTTTGATTACAATCACAACAATTCTTATTTTCAATATTTCTTTGCAATATTTTTTTTTCAATCACACTTTTTTTTTATTGGATTTAAAAAAATCATTTGTTTGCAGTTATATGATATCAAATATTCCTATCTAATATCAATAATTTATACACAATTATATAGTTTAAAGTAATGTTCAAAATGATTTTATATAGCAGAAATCAATTTTGTAAGAAAGTAGATGTTTTGTTTTTTTAAAGTGAAGAATTATTCTATTGCTACTTTTAAATCAGTGACCATATTTTGATCATGATCCTAAGTCTTTTTCTTTCATTAGCAACATGAATTTGATATTTTTCACTAAAAAAACACAAAACAAAACAAAAATCAATGAGGAATATAAGTTTTATATAAAGATATCAAGGCTTTTTGTTTGTTTTTGTAAGTAAAACTATAGTAAGGTTTTAGATTTCGTTGGTTGGTTTATTTAATAGCATCTCAACCTTCATGGGTTATTTAATGCCAAAACCATCCCTGTAGAAAGATAGTAGTGAGATCATTTAACCTGTTGCTGAGGGTGGAGAATAAATAGGTTCATAGTTTTCTCAAGAGTATCAGCCTGAAAGGGAACATGCAATAGAGTTAAAACACTATGATGTCACAGTCCAACAGGTTAGCTACTCTACCATAGCCCCCCCCCATTCCAATAAGGTTTTAGTTAATTTTGTTTGAAAACTGTTCTCTTCATGAAAATCTGATTAACCAAATATCTTTTGTCTGTCATGATAATTCAATGACTATTAGAGCCACTAATTTTTTCTGTGGTAACTCATAGGACACACAGACATGTTTTTGGTAAATTAGTTTGAATTCTTTTTTTAAAAAATTTTAACAAATGATTCAATTTACAATGTAAGCAAAATGCTAAACTGGACCCTTAGTTTGTGTCCATCTGGTGAGCTAAACCAATTTTTTATATTTTTGTTTTAATATAAAGTAGACATCTAGCTGAAAACGTTTAAGCCAGAAAACTGAAGCTGTGACCTTTTTCTAACATTAAAAAAGTTGTTTTTTTTTTTAAATTCTATTTCCAATATTCATAATTCCTCGCAGTCATAGAAAGAGATAATGACCTGAATGAGTTGCGATTAAGAAAGCAATATAAAGATGAATAAAAATACAAGTTTAAGTTAATTTTTGTTCAAAGGCCATAAATATTAACCTATTAACATTTACGACCTCTGAAAAACTTCGTTCCATTTATGTTACATCAACTAAGCCATCTTCATTGCTACAATAAAATAAATAAAAATATTTTTAAAAAATGGGACGAAAAAATTCATGGTTAGATTATGTAACTTAAGATTCCGTAAACTGTAAGATAACATTTTTATTCTTCAAAAGAAATCCAACAAAAATGTTCTTACACAGAAACCAAACTAACACAAATAAATGAATAAACAGTTAAAAATATTGTGATTCTGTAGGTGCAGCTTTAGGTGTATTAAGAGCCTGATCCTCACTCACTGGCTGTCCCTTGGGCAAAGTTTTAACGCATACTCTTAATATTTGAGGCGTGAGTTCGAATCCAACCGTTGCTACCAAGTAAATATTAACAATAAGGAGGCTTATTTAAAGTTTTGGGCGCTTTGTGGTGTAATGGTTAGCAAGCTGTATAAGCAGACCACTGTTGGAGAGTTAGATTCTCACTGGGTGACCCATACTTCCCGCCTTGTGCCACAACTAAACTAAGCTTAGTTGAGTAACTTATTCAAAGCATAGCAGAAGGAAACGCTTTCAAGATACACACGATAAGTGAAAAAAGCGTAGACGAAATGCCGATAAGCTAGAAGTGTTCATTTCTGTTCGAGAATCGTCTGGAAAATAAAATTTCCCATGATGTTAGGTTTAACAAAAATCAGTTAAAGCAAAAGTTCTCCCATTTAAGAGTATCGCTTATAAAAATCCGAAAAAGTTTTCAAAGCGAAGTGATTCAGTCTATTTTCTCCAAAACACTTTGAAAGGGAGAAAAAAAAACTCAACCCTTACGTTTATTTCCGGATTATATTAACTCGGTGACAACAATATATTTTTCACCGTAAACAAACATCACACGATGATACGTAGAGTGAGTTCTGATAAACTTTTTTTTCCCCAAAACATGAATATTGTTTACTTATATTGCACTGAAAACTTATGTGGAGTGAATATTTTCGTCTATGTCTTTGTAAATCGGCTATGAGAAAGAAAAATGTTCTTTTCATCACAATGAAAAAGAAAATGACATCTTGACAACATTCGACATGTTAGAAATTGTATTTATAAATTTTTTTTTTATTTCCCAATTGAATTGTAGCAATGTCCATCACAGCATTAACCATTTTAAATAAGTATACAAAACGAAAATAATAAACATTGTTTTTAAATAGCAATATAAAAAAAAAAAGAAAAAGTGTTTGTATTTAGTTCTGAACACAGTTTTGAATTAAAAAAAAAAATGAAAAAGATTCACCACCTTTTCATAGAATAGACAAATTATTTTTAAAAAGCTTATTTAACATTCAATAAATAAATACAATATCCGACATACAATATTTGGCGCAAAATAAACTTCAAGCAGCCGAAATATTTACCTTCCCTCTTCCGAGTGGCACCACATACCCTACAGCGTTTTTTTTTTTGTTTTCTAAATTGTGAGACCTTTACCCACTGGCATTTGTGTTGTGCGGTATCTCTGACAATCTTAAACGGTTGCTCCCTCGTCAAAAAAAATATAAATTTATTCCCCAGTGTTTAAGGCGCCTGTGAAGGGGAATGCCAACGAAAATAAGCAATTTTTAAACCGCTGCGCGGGAGTTTCGATTTCTACGAAGTACGCCACATTAAGCCGACCTGTGTTACATTTTGGTCTCGTGAGAAGTCAAAAAATAATTACCGCCTGGCATTCGTGCCAGGCGGTATCTGTGACAGTGCTATACGGAAAGGAGGCGCTTCCTCCAGGCAGGGCCTGCCCTCTCACCTAAAAGTAGTAAGGGCTAGGTTGATTGCGTCTCGGCTTATTTCCTGTCGAGTTCACTTCGCACACCTTTTGTCACATTCTAGCCTCGTGGGGAGCTGGATACATAAAATTGTCTAGTTTATTAAACATTTTTGTTTAGGGGCGCCTCAAAAATTTATTCCTATTCCTTACTCAATCTCTTCAAGTGGTGCTACCTGGGTGAACGGACTGCTGAAACAATAGTGATATTTATTTTGCCTTATACGTAATATACTCAATATTTTAATTGGCTAGTAATATACAACATGAATTGTACATAAGACATCTTTAAAATAATTTTGGAAAATATTACCTTTTTGTTTAAAGCTGATTATTTCTGTTATTCCTTTTATAACTTATGTTATTTTCTTCCTTGACTGTGTGTGATTTGACGTGTCTAAAAGAGAAAGCATACTTTTCCCTTTTTTATTTCCAGTATTGTTTGATTGCTCCTTGTAAAAGTCACTGCAAGATGTTTCAAAAATTTGTATTGTACAGTCAATAATTTCAATACTCAATTTATTCCTTTCTTTTAGTCACTGACTTTTTGGCATCAGTGAAAAAAAATACTTTCTCCATTTACATTATGAGAAAGAACAAAGAATTGTTAGCAATTCTGAACGTAGCAGTATTCAATGCTCTTCGATTCTTCAGAGATTCTCGGGTCCACATGTCCAAACTAATAAATTCATCACTTAATTTTCCGCAGCTGCACATTAACTTTTAACCCCTCCACACTCTTATCAATTAATTATTTGATCAACAGCTTCATATCAGTCCAGTTTGGAGTTTCATATATGGTTACCCACTCAAAACAAGAAAATTCTTCCATTGGTTTAAATTCATTTCTCAGTAACTCTGAGGCTAAGTACTTCTATCATAAAAATTAACTACTTCAGCGACATTCGTCCTCATTTCTCTCTGTACATTTTAACTCGGCAGAATTGCTTGAAATATGTGCGTGTGAAATACATTCATGAAGGAATGCATGTGCTACAAGTAAATCTCACCAATTCCATTCTCAAATGTTTAATTACTGTGGCTGGTTTGGCTTAGGATTTTAACAAGAAAAATCTGTATTCATCTAGTGATGCCAAACATTCTTGCAGTTTTACTATGTTTTCCAAATTCATTTAACCTCAACAAAATCACTATCCTTGTGGTTCTGCTCAGTTCGAATTGTGCAGATTCAGATCCGTGTTTTCTTTTTAGGCCGCGTGGACATAGTTGTTTAAAATGCATGACTGGTAACCCACACCAATTAATGCTCTCTCATTTTCTTTTGAAATATACAAACATATTAAATATCTTCATGACGAACAAGTCCTCTTACATTGTATTGCATTTGTCTCTAGTTTCTTTTTCATTATCGGTTAGCAGTTAAATCACGGTAATAATTATTGGAAACAAGTTTTATTGAATTGTGATTATTTTTATTTGTAGCAGTTTCATGATATGCAATAATCACATTTTCTTTAGAAGTTTTCAAAGACAATATTAACTTCCCTGCCAATTCAGAATTTTTTTTAAACCAAAGCTGAACGGTTCATGATCGTAATGCTATTGTTTAACATTTTTGTAACACTGACAATTCCACCACTTACTTTGAAAAAGAAAATTGTCCGTTATAGCAATGAACTATCACCTGGAGCTGCCGCCTTTTTTTTTCCTTTGGGATTCATCTTTGCATTTCGTCTTCTTTTTGAATATGTAAGTTTTCTCTGTAACTCTGTAGTAAATTTACAGTTGCGTTTAGGTATTTTTCTAGTTTTTTTACCCTTCCAAAAAAAAAGTACAAATTATCAGCAGTAAATCTAGAAGTAAAAACTATCATTGTAAGTTCAAAGACTGGGATATTCTCATACACCGTCGTGGTTATTAATGTAAGTTGGCGACCGTAGTGTAGGGGAGGGCGCTACTCCTTTCCATGGATTGCTCCACTTTACCCTTATAATACTGAGTGTTAAGCAAGGAGGCATCAAGTACCATTTTTAAAAATCTTTGGTGTGACTCGACCTCGGATTGAACCCTGGTCTACCTGGTCATTGCCAAAACACAAATAAATATAGTATCTAAGATAATTGGTGAAATTTGCTGTAATACATTTGAGTAAAAACAAATGCTACGTATAAAGGAAAAATAATCGACTTTCAACATTTCATATATGAAAAAGTGAAAATTACATGTTTATCAACAGCCGTACAGTTCTGATGTCCACGTGACTTATCAGCTGACGAAAACTGAGCGGGATTTGTGTGGTCTCCTCTTTTTTTTCCCTCCCATGGAAAATTAACGAAAAGTGAAGTTTTGGATCTTTAAAAAAATATTTTTTTAAATTCCTTACAGATTAGATTTCGAGACCCGAAAGGAAGAACATGTCAGAGAAAAATATCGACGTATGACGATTTTTTTCTTTTTTCAGAGAATTTTTTCTTTCTTGTTTATTTTGATCTCGTATGTTGAGTTAGGGGTAATCTTGCGCCAATTTATTGTTTATGATTTTTATTTTTAAGCCACGGTATCGTCAAATCGGCTAATTTAATAATTTAATCTAAATATAAAAAGTAGGAAATTTAAGCCGGTAAAACAAAAGTAAAACGAAAAGAGATTTTATCTAGAATTTTCTAGATTAAAGAAAAATAGTGACTTTTAAAATATGACAACGCTTCTCTGCCTTTTGGTCCGGGGGAGGGGGAGAGCATTTAAAATAGCAGCTTGGTTCCAGCACGCCACCCCCTTCAAATAGCACCTGTCTCCTCGTCTAAAAGAGGTAATTGCTGAGTTTATTGTCTGGTACTTAAGGCGTCCCTGAAGAGGAATGCCAACGGGTATCTTAGCGATTTTTATAGCTGCTTTACTAGAGGCTTGCTTCTTACGGAGCACCCTACATTAATCCGACCTGGGCTCCTCAGGTGGTGTAATGGTTAGCAAGTTAGATTAGCAAACCTTCATGAGTGTTCGGTTCTTATTGCGTGCCCCATTCACCTGGCCTTGTGCCACATCGAAGCAAAAAGCTTCGTAAATTACTACATTAAACCGACTTTGTGTCACATTCTGGTCACGTGGAGAGTCGGATAAAATGCCTTTTGTGACAAGGTTGCCGTATTCTCTCAATTAACTGTATAAAATCCGAAATGATTTAATAAAGACTGGACTACAAATTGCTGAGTGTTCTATTCATTTTGATTTTATTCATCTTCTGATATACAGCTGTATTAGTTGATGAATGAAATCATTTTGTCTCTCCACGATACAAGAATTGTATAATGTGGAATTCAACCCGCATATGTATGGGTAGAGACAGACAAAAATTGCCCAGTGCCCACAACTTATGTCAAAGTAACTCGGAGCCCCTCCCCTTTAAATGCTATATTCTATAGTGGAATCGCTAGGGACCAGGTTCGCTTTACTTGTATCATGTTTCATTTTTAGGCTAAATACGATTGGATCCTTGTAGAGACGTTTCATGACCAGACAAAATGCATATGCGACTAAATCCCCACACCTAAAGTACAAAATAAAACTTCACTTGAAATAAAACATGACAAAAATTTAAGTGGTATCATCATTATTTTTAAAATTAAGAAAAAAATTCTTTTCTTAAGCTACTGACAATATAACATTTTAAACTTAAAAATTTAGAGCCTAAATTTAAGTTTACAAGTGATGTTCACAAACGATTTGCACTACAAAATAAACTATACACATCTTTTTGTTTCAACGGTGGCATGCATTAATTTGGCCTCATATTTAAATTCTATCTTACATTTTTCATTTTAAAGCTTTTTTTCTAAAATTTGTATACTGTTCAAATGATTTTTCCATCAAATAAATAAACTATAAATAATGAGAAAAATAAAAATCAGAATTTTAAGTGTCATTAATTTTCCTGATAATTTTTTTTGTATAAATACGGATTTTGTCACTTTTTGTTTCACACACTAGTGTGTGTGTGTGTGTGTGTGTATATATATATATATATATATATATATATATATATATATATATATATATATGTATTGTAGAAGATAATTCTGTGATTATTTATTTTAATATGTATACAGTTAATGATTTTGTTTGTATTTTGAATAAATTTTACTTTTAAAAACCTCTGAGATAATTCAAATGGCCCTTTCCAATAATAAAAGTTAAGTAACACTAACATTTAAAAAGTACTATACACTATTGCAAAAGATAGAAACTTGAAAAATAGCAATTAAAAGTTTTTAAAAATATGTAATTACTCAGGTTTTATGTATGCCAGGTAGTGTTTTATAGAAGGCAGATATTTTTGAAAATTATGACAACCACCTCAAAAAAAAAAAAAAAAAATTACTGCAAGAAATTGTCAACTTGAGATGTTATTTTATAGAAGCAGATTTTGAGAAAACATTATTCTTAAGGATTAAGTGTTATTTTGTAATTATATAAATTTTAGTAAAAACATTCTAACTCTTGGAAATCCTATTTCATTCAATCAGGACTGTGTAAATTTCAGAGACAAAGCTTGATGATTTTTATCATTAAGGGTTTTCGGACTATTGTCTTCATCTTTATTATTATTTCCACAACGTTTTTGCTGATATGTCCTCCGGCCTTCTTCAGGTGTTTGTTAAACTCGGGAACCTTCATGGAACTTCAAATTACATCCTTTATTGAATCCATGGGGGTTATGGCTAATGGAATCAGAACAGGTGACTGGATTCAATAAAGGACGTAGTTTGAAGTTCTGTGAAGGTTCCTGAGTTTGACAAACACCTGAAGAAGGCCGGAGGACATATCGGCTGAAACGTTTGGGAAATAACAATAGAGATGAAGACAATAGTCCAAAAACTGTTAATGATATCACTCAGGGCTGTTTGTAAGTAAAACTGGTAATCGATTAAAAAGGTTTTTTATTGAATAATTTAAGGATTATTCCATCCATCTTATTTTTCATTTTTTTTGTTACAAATGCAACTATTTCACAAATATCATCTGCTAGATAAACAAAATTAAAGAGCCTTAATTGTCTTAATTTCACTATTGGAATATAAAATCTATTCACAAATTTTGTAATGTTGATTTATTTACTTATAATTTAATTGTTAAAATTGAATGATGGGCACCTCACATGGTGTAATGGTTAGCATACTAGATTAGCAGATCATTGTTAGGGACTTTGATTCTTACTGGGTGCTCCATACTTCAAGCCTTGTGCTACAATTAAGCTAAGCTTAGTAAATAACCAAAATTGAATAATGTATTAATAAATTATCATATACCCTCAAAACTGAGAAGTCTCATGGGAAAATTGAAATGTGTTGTTTTTTTGTTTTTTTAATTCGTATCACCTATGCAGCAACAACATACATTAGTAAAAATGATTTATTTTTGTTGATATTTCATCATTTTGCCATTTTAGTTTTTTTGACACGAAAATGAAATGAATTGTAAACCATCATAACTTCTAAACTTCTGATTTTTGCAAAAGAAACATATCTCAGTTTCTATATGTTTGTCATTATCATCAACCATTTTGAATCCTTTGTCAGTGAGGCTTAGAATACAATGACTGTATGCTCTACAGAGGGGTAAGACCTCATGAAAAAGGAGTTTTCTGGGTATGATACTAAATGGTATCTCATGGTGAGACTCAAATCCTAGAGCTCTTGGCAGTGGGAAGTATACCTTTGTTACTATTACTTCCTACTCTGCTCTGAGTCAAAGCAGTAGTACCTGTTTGGATCCCATCAATAGGTAAAAATTATTATTATTACATTGGAAAAGTTGAAACAATATAACCGTGTTCAAATGAATTATTATGATTAAGAAAAAAAAGTGCAATTTAAAAAAGTTAAAGGTATGTTGAAAATAAAGTTATGATTATAATCAAACATTTACAAGTTAAATTAAATTTTGACATTGAATAACCCATGAAGAGTTGATATGCCATTAAAAAAATAAACCCACCCAAACCACAGTTAGACCAAGGCTTTTCTTCAACTTCTTGATGACCTTCACTGCTAATTTCTGTCATGTCTTATATGCAAACTCCTCAGTATCATTTCTCCATCAGTCAGGTTTTCTTCCTTGAATCTTGAGCATTGTTCCTCCAACTTTTTGCACAGTCTCTTATCTTCCTTTCTTGCTATGTTCACAAAAGATATCAATAAATCTAAAAAGAATTGCTCTAAATAATTATGTTATACATGTTTTCTCATCTGTGCAGCAATTGGTTAATGTGCTGGACTGTGACATCATAGTAAGTAAGTTCAAATTCCAGTTGCGTTATTATGTTCATTTTCAAATACTTTTTGAAAAGTTATGAGCCTCATTATCCTCCCAGCTAATGATTAAATAGTGCCACTATTGTTCTTTGACAAGGATGGCATCAGCATTACATAACCTATGAAGATTGATATTCCATTAAATAAAGAAACAATACTAAACCAAACCCATCTATACTTATACAGTAATAATAATGAGTAAACTGATTGAAATAAATATATTCAAACAGCCTTATGAATTGCTGATTTGGTAATACTATATTCATTTATCAAACCATATAACCTTTAGTCAATGCTTTAATCATACATATCTTACTAATATTTTTAAAATCTTTTGTGCACTGAAAAATTTTACTCATATCAAATGATTTGCAAGAAGTGAGACTATTTGAATCATGAATTATAAACTGGCCTTGTTAAGCAAGTCCAATGAAATAACTTGATATTTTGTAATGTTTCCTGTATTCAGTTTCTTATTGTATTAATTTGTAAAAAGATTCTTATGAAAGAATTAATTTATGAGAATATTTTCTATTTTTAAAATGGAAGCTTTAGTTTTGTCAGTCAACATTTATAGACAATAAAAAAAGAAAAAAAAAAGGAGCCCAAAATGCTGACAATACATAATCTGACAATTCTAAGTGATTTTGAAAAATATACTTATAGGTAATTAATATTTAACTGACAAACTGGTTTTATGAATAATTTCATTAATATTTATTTACATAATCAAATGTCTTTAGGTTGTGTAACAGACATTTAAAGTAAATTTTGATAATTTTAGTGTAGCCATATTTGATACCTTTTGTTGTGTACTAGCATTTTCTAAATAATATTTTGCAAAATTTATAAATACATAATTGAACATACTTTCAAACATTGTTTCACCTTACAGAATATTTATAAAATTAATGTAATGAGTTTGTTTGATCATTTTTGTCTTATTCACTGCAAAAAGAGCATAGACAAATAGAATAAGCGAGACCACCATCTGCTTTATGGCACAGATTAAAACGTTTCTTTGTATTATCCAATTTCATTGAAAAAACGAAAAATTGTCCAATTTCAAATGAAATATTAATATATAATTTTTCTGAGAATTGCTCTATTTAATTAGGAAAACATTGAGATAAAAAATTTTTGTAGACAATATCATTCTCAGGAGTTATTTTCATAATACAAGATTGATAGAATGGTCATTTTAAAAATAATTTTGGCATTATCATCAGAAAAATATTATTTAGAAAATCAATTTGTATCAAACGTTTTAATAACTAGGGTTGTGTCTCTCTAGTATACTATTTAATTAATGTGTCTTCTTTACCACTATTTGACATAGATTCTGGGAGCAGTATGGTCTCCTGTTGAGAATTTATCGGTTTAAATTGAAATCTTGGAAAAACACGACACAATAACTCTAGAAAGACTTGTAATTTACATAGTCATTGATCATACAAAGAGGAATAATTCTGCAATATTTAATTTTAAGTAAATTGAAAGTAGCTTCCCTTGTTTGTAGCGAGAAGCACACGAATTCAATCAATTTATTCGAGCCAAGTTTGACACACATAGATATAAAAAGACAACCACAATCTTTTAAGAATGTTGAATAAAGTGCTTGTATACCAGCAAGCAGAGCAGAATAAACGTTCAAATTATTATCTTCCCTTCTTTAGCTCATCTGTTATTATTCGTTTCATTTTTTAAAAAATAAAACCATTAAAAACTAAAACATCAGACAGGAGTTTTTTTTTTTTTGAGGTAATAAAAAAAATTACCTCTAACGAAATCCTATTTGTGGATTGTGATTTTTTTTTTTTTTTCATAAAAAAGATGCATGAACCGAATAACAGATGAACTAAGGAAGGTGAAGGCCTTGTGCCATATATATTTTCTGATGAAAGCAGCAAGCTGGAAACATACACATATGTAAAAACGAAATAAATGAATAAATCCTAAAAACATACAAATCTCTTTGTGAACCAACTCATTTTAAAATCTCTTTTTCTCTTTGGACCTACAACAAAAATTTATATATATATGAATTTTTCTTATTGCAGTTTTTTGGCAAATATCAGTTAATTGAAAAAAAAAATTTTGCATTTCTTAATCTTTAATGCTTCGAAATTAAAAAAAAATGTTGGTGTTAATTTTAAGACAGGGTTCTGAGAAGCAGAAGTATAAAGTATCCAAATTAAGATTGCTTAAGATTCTGGTCGGATCTAATATTAAAAGTTACAATGTAAATATTAGTACAGGTTTAAAGTGTGGTAAGGGCAATCCAAAGCTAAATGTTTTTAGGTCTTAATTTTCTGATGCAGGTATTATTGGGAACGAGAAAAATTTTGGTTGATTTACCAAAATTTTCTCATTCTCTAATAATAATATAATAAAAAAACTGCTAATATTAGTGTGTTGAATATCAAGAGGACTATTTTGAAGAAAATCAATATCTTGGTAAAATAGTAGAGCAGACTGGAGTTTCAGTTTTGTTATTTTTCAAACACACCTTGTATATTATGCAAACTATATTAGAAATAAATTCTGTTTTCTGCATTATTAGAAAAACTGTGATCACCTGCTTTTGGTATTTTATGTTATCTAATGGCAGCAATTCTCAAATAAACCTGGGCTCTCCAGGTCTACAACTGGTTTGAATTCAGTTTTCCTTCTTGACTGGTTGCCATACCAAATTTAAAGAGTCCAGTCTGCCCTACTATTTTACCCATAACTGGAGGGAGAATTCCTTGATTCATACTTTTCCCAAGAGCATTAGCACTATGTGGAAGGCAGTTACCCATATTCAAATCTAAAACTGTTATCCCATGAGTGTATCCACACAAATCTAAAGAAAATAATCAACTTGTGATATTTTTAATATTATTTTTTCTTATTTTGAGATTAAATGTCATTTCTCAAATAGGTAATTCTTATATTTTTGTATTTGTTGTACCATCTTTGATCCAAATTTTGTCACTTTAAAGCTGTATATGTTAGAGTATTTATAATTCTATAAATTTAATATTTTATTATTAAGTTTTGCAATATTTTACTAAGATGAGGCACAGTTCGGCAACTCTAGATGCTTTGGCTGAGTTCATGAAGTTGATGAACCACATCAGACTGTGAGATGCTGAGCTCACTTGATACTCTCCAAGTACTACTCATTAGATTTGCTGCTATGGCTTGGAGTACAGCCTCAAAATCCAGTTTTAGGCCTACACAACTTTGCCTGATTGTCAAGGTTTTTGCAACCTGAGTGAAAATTCTTGGACCATTTGGTTACTGTTCTGTGATCAACTTCATCTTCACTTTTTACAAAACAAATGTCTTTGGTTGCTTCCATGGTGTTATAGCCCAGTTCAAACTTGTAAAAGATAAGTTCCTGAATTAGGCTATTTTGTACATTCATCTGTGCAGCTTTCAAATCACGCATGGATTGAAGCAATATGTTGTGATCATGTGACATACTTGCTACGGACAAGCACATACCAAAATATTGCAAACCTTTTTTACTTTTATAAGTTTATAATCTGAGAAGGAAGAGATATTACACTCAAATCCTAAGATAGAAGTTAGCAGCTATCTTTGGTAGAAGTATCCGAGAGTGACCCTATGTATGATCTTAGGCAGAGTGCACAGATACCACCTTATGATGAGTGATAGAAGTATTGATCCATAAATAAATAATTTCTTATGGGAACTATGTTAGTATATATTTAAAATCTTCATTTTGATGTTTTCTTCTTTGCAGTTACATGGCCCAGATGTTAATATTCTTGCAAAAGACCTGCAGATAGCCTTGAAAAATGTTGAAGAAATCACTACTTTATGTCGACAAGAGGATCATTTTACTGATGAAGCTAACAGACGACTTTCAAAACAACTTCAGTCTGTTATTACAGAATTGGTAAGCATTGTTAACTTTATTGATATTTATAATTTCTTGTTTAATCATATATTTCTATTTCTCCAGGTTAAAAGTGTGGTAAGTGTAAAAGAAAGATTTTGGTGAATGGGTCTGGTTTTGGCCCATTTACCAAAACTTTTCTCATTCTACATTCATCTGTCTAAATTTCTGAGACGAAGCTTGATGATTTTTATCATTAAGACTATTGTCTTCATCTTTGTTGTTATTTCCACATTTTGGCCAATAAGTCCTAAGGAGACACTCATCTGGAGGTTGCAGGTTCAATCCTGACTGCAGGCAAGTAACAATACAGGAATACTTAACACTTGTACCTGGTTATGGCTAAGGGATTTAGAATAGGCGACCCCCGTGGATTCAATAAAGTTGTTTGCAGTTCCATGTAGGTTCCCGAGTTCAACAAACACCTGAAGAAGGCCAGTGGACATATCGGCTGCAACGTTGTGGAAATAATGAAGTTGAAAAATATAGTCCGAAAACCCTTAATGATAAAATCCACATTCTGCATTGGAAAAATAAGGTCTAAAAAAAATTTCAAAGTTTGGCTTCGAGTTGCTCTTACTGTGCTTTTAACTATAATCATAATTTTATTAATGCTATCATAAATGTATTTGTCAAATTTTATTTAAATATAAAATATCTATTGAAGTTTCACAATTACAATACTACAATACATTCTGAAAAGCAATTAAAACAATGAAAGAGAAAAAATTTGGATCTTGTGCAATGGATGGGATTATTGCATAAGTGTGTTATTTTATTCACAGATACTTCTAAAAATGCCTGTTTTACTAAAGTTTTATAAGTGATAAAGTTTTATTATTTTCATTTTAATTTTTATGACTGGGGTATAAACAAACAAGAGGCACTTTAGTGGGGGTATATCATACAAGATCACAAATTTTTGAGTAATATGGACTAGAGTTGCATTAAATATATTTGGACAACTTGAGTTGTTCTCCACACCTAAAGGGTTAAGAGATTTCTAGTTTCGGGATTTTATTGATATTCTTTCAATATATCTATTAAAACATTAATAAAAAACAAAGATATCATTACTAGTCATACTCATTTTCTAGTTTTTTCAGATAATGTATGTTTTACTATTTTTTTATTTTATTTAATAAATTTAATGATAATTTTCTTTAAAAATTATATATTTTTATTTCTTACAAATTTTTAAACTTATAAAAAAATGATAAAACTATAAATCTACTTTATTTTTAAGATTTATTAATGTATCAGAAATTATTCAGACAGCTGAACTTCTTCCAATTCTTTATGTTGTCTACATAATATTTTCTTTAGCCTTTTTCAGTTTTTTCTATCAGATTAAACACTGAAGTATTAGCCAAAATACTGTATTGACATCAAAAATATGATGATGTTAACTTCTGAACATTTGCTCAGACATAAATCTTTTTTTTTCCTTTTTAATTTATAAATATTTTTATCAAAAAATTTTTGTAAATTTTCTTCCCTAACATTTTTTGTATTTATTTCAGCTTGCTTTAGACAACAAAGTTTCTTCAACAGCTTTAGCTTCTAAGCATTATGAAATTGTGGAAACATTGATATTTCTATCAGAGGGACAAGTAAGATACCATCATTTTATCATTTATATTCAATAATAAATCATTAAACTAGAAAGGTAATTAGACTAAAAATTCTAAGGTCAACAACACTTCATATATTGATATCCTTTTCCTGCTTCATTAGATAAAATTCTAGCTACCCTAAATAGTGCAATGGTTAGTAAGCTGGTCTAGCAGACCATTGGCAGTGATGCATTCTCACTGATTGCCCAATACTTCTGGCTTTGTTCCGATCTTAGCAAAGGATTTCATTAGTTAAAATTTTTCTATATGAATATTATTTTGCTATATTTTTTTAGAGATTGTTTTTAATAAATTTTTTTATTATTGTGTAGAAATCAAATTAAAAAGTTATTTAAAATAAATACCCTGATTTTGTGTAAAATTAGTACAAGTTAATAATTTTTGCAGTTTTTATATTTACAAGTGAATATTTAAAAATTGTCTTAATGATATTTTGGTCTATATTAAACCTTTTCCATGCTGAATTTATTTCTTAATATAACCAGTTTAAAGTAGCTCAATTTTAAATTCAATTTATGAGCCATCAAGACAAGTTAACCTCCTTCCTATATTTAGTTTGGTAGGATTTTACTCAGGATAGAAGCATTTTTTGCCTCGTTTGCAGGGCTTAGAATACATTGACTGCATCCCCTAAAAAGGGATAAGGCTCCCTCCCTCTTAAAAAGGGGTGTCCTAGTTATGGCAATAAATTCTACTTGGTAGTGAGGTTTTGGTTCTGGAGAATTGTTGCTATTACTCCCAGGTTCACTCTGACTTG
Organism: Sepioteuthis lessoniana; assembly: GCA_963585895.1. NCBI lineage: Eukaryota > Metazoa > Mollusca > Cephalopoda > Myopsida > Loliginidae > Sepioteuthis > Sepioteuthis lessoniana. The sequence goes on along the minus strand of CAUZXS010005068.1, from coordinate 69,932 downwards.
CAGTACCTGTTAAGGTTCCATTTATGGGTCAAATCTTTTTGGAAATTATTATTAGCATTTGGTAGATATACTTAATACTATATATCTGTGCAAATTATTGCTCTAATTGTTTACAAAGGATTATTGTTATTCGTTATTTGAAACCATATAATTGCTTACAAATTATTTGTATTAGATTGGAATACATTATAACTATGTAACTATATGCAAACTATCTATATTAAGAACATTCAAAATTATATAACTGTGTAAACAAATGATTATAATTAAATAGTAATAGTTACTTGAAACCATATAATTATTTAAAAAGAAAAATTGATTTTAATATCATATAACCCAACAAGGGTTGTCATGCTGTATAAACCAACCAACCATAGAAACACTATTACCTTTCTGCAGGGAATACAGTCAGTGTATTCTAAGCTCTGCAACAAAGATGAGTTTATTGCCAATCTATGACTCCTTGTAGTTAATATGTGGTTCTGGTTGTTTCCCTGGAAACTGAATAGCATTACCCCCAAAATGCCAAATATATTATAAATATAACTGCCAGTGCAATTAAATCTGAGTCAAAATTTATTTATATACTACAAACTCATCATTAGAGTCAAGAATGGCTTGCAAGGTCTTCTTATCAGTTGGAAGAGTATCAAAATTTAATTACCTATCAATGAAAATTTACAGAGTAAATTGCTAGTGTCAGTGCATGTCACCAAGTTGCTCTAGTTGATTCAATAGTGTATGCAACTAATTGATATTTTTAGATTAGATTATAAACAAATGTATATGTGGGTGCCTCAGGTGGTCTAGTGGTTAGCAAGCTAGACTTGCAAACCTTCATGAGTGAGTTTGAGTTTCATTGGCCTTGTACTACATCTAAGTAAAAATCTTTGTAAATTACGAAACAAATGTACGTGTTTAGATGGCCAGTTTATCTAGAAAAAGTTAACATTTTTTAGATATTATTATTGCTCTATATTTTTTAAGGTCATCACCTTTGCAATAAATCTTAAAAAATACCTAACATAGATTTAATATCTTGGTTTAATTGTTTCTTGCTTATACCATGAATGTTGCTAACAAAAATATTTTGTAAAGTTTAATTTTGCTTTCCTTTGAAGTATCATCAGGTCATGCTGATAGCACATATTCCCTTGACTCTCTCTCCCCATCAATCCCTATCATTCATCACTCTTGGCAGATTCTCTACATAGCAGTCAGTGTCTACACAGAGCTGACAAATATAAGTCTTTGCTGGTCAGTCAACACTTGAGTGTATATGTGTAGAACTTTCTTTCTGAATTCATTCCTGTTTCTCCAGCAGTGCCCAGCATGTCTTGTTTGTGAGATGAAAAGCAAGTGGTTTTACAGTTATTGCTTTGTTGGGTGCTACTTCCAGGGTTTGTTCCAAACAGCATAACTCATTGATCAGCAGTTGTTTTTGAACAAATCCTGAAAGCAACACCTGACAAAACAGCAGCTGTACAGCCACTTACTTTCCATCTCCCAAAACATCTAAGATGAACAAGACATACTGGTCACTGCTGGAGAAGTAAAGATGAACTCATGTAATGTTCTCTTATTGACTCCTACACATGAACACACCAGTGGTGGCTGACCGACAAAGACAACATATATGAGCTCTGTGTGGATACTGGGTGCAATCTAGAAGACCTCCTAGGAGCAATAGACAATAGAGACCATTAGCAAAAGAGTCAAGGATCTCAGTGCTGCCAGCACAACTTGATGATGATGAGTTGTTGTTTGCATTTTAGTCTTTTCTGTTTTATTCCCTAGGAAGTATATCCTGCTGTCAAGGAGAGCGTGAAGGATGTGTTGAAATTAATGTGCAATTGTGACCGCCATATTAGTCACATCCTCATTAACTCCTCCGTACCACTCTCGCTTATTAGTGAAATCAAGAGTACTGAAAAAGGTAAGATAACAACTTTCAGGTACTCAAACTTGTACACAAGTTTTTTTTGTTTTTTTTTAATATTAATTTCTTATAATGTATAAAAAACATCAACAACAATGAAAATGTGATAATCACTTGTCCTCATTGCATCTGTTGCCTGATCTGGCTGGTGTGTTGCATATATTCAGTCCTGATGTTGATCACTGACAAATATGCATAACCAATGGTGGTGACTATATTGAAAAATAGTGTTTCGTAGCTGAAAACTTGCTCTATCCACCAGTGTCATTGTTCTGTTTGTTGCAGACCTTTCCAAAACAAGTACAATCTTATACTCATAACTATTACCTTCTCTCTTAGCCCCCATTAAAGTCCCAGAAAAGAAAAGGCATTCTTAAGTTTTTAACTTTGGACGGTCTATGATTGTGTCAAGCCATAAAAAGGCTCGGGAATTTAAAAAAACAAAAAAAATACTAATCATACTTACCAAGGTGGAGATGTTAAAAAAAGTGTTTTGTAGCAGAAAACTTGCCCTATCATATGTTGTTATTTTGTTCTGTGTGTCTGTTTTTAGTTTCTGTAGAAATAGAATATTTGGTTCGGTTTGGTTTTATGGCATGTCAACCATTGTAGGTTATTTAATGCCAAATCCATTTTTATACATATAAGTAAAGTTGGCAACCTTAATTGAGGGTGACCTGAAGGTTCTTTTTTCAATAGCTACCACACCGATATGTAGGGTAGGGTGCTACTCCATTCTCTGGATTGCTCCACTTTACTCTTGATCCTTACCTTATAATGCTGAGTGTTAAGTAAGGTAGCATCAAGTACCATCTTTTGAGTCTTTGGTATGACTCGACCTGGGATTGAACCCCAGTCTCCTGGACCATTGGCAAACAGTCTACTTATTAGGCTAATCAAACAATTCAATTGAGCATAAGTACACAGTTTAAACCTGTATTTATCTAACCCCTTCACCATGTGACACAAGGTCAATTTTTAAATGGAGTAGTTGGTTTGAATTTAAAATTTTCTTTCTCCTAGACTGATTGCCTCACCAAGGCAAAAAAAACCCCCAGAGTCTACTCTAATATTTACCCATAGCCCTGCATTTCCTATGGACATAAATGCAAAGTTAAATGCAAACAGCCTTATCCAGGATTTGAACTTGGGTTGCAATTTCCATTTCCTGCCACAATCACTGTTACATTTGTATAAGCAGACACAGTTCAGCAGGAAAGCTGAAACGAAGAATGCACAGTCAACAGTGACCATTCTACTAACAGGCTATTGTATTCATTCTGTTTGTGTTCACTTCATGCTAATGCCCTACCTCTTCTCCCTACAACTATGAGTAAACAGTAGACATGGTACAGCAACCAGTCTTGGAGAAGGAAAATTCTGGATTCAAATCAGCTGTACCTTGCCTAAGAATTGACTGTGTTGCATCCCATCTTGCAGAGAGATTTATTAAATACATACTTGTAAATAGTCTCAGGATTCTGTTGGGGGTAGACTCATCCACCCTCAATATAAAGTGGAAAGAGCAGCGAGCCTAAAGTGAGGAACAGTGGAGCAGATAGTAAGCCAGACTGGCACAGCTTGGAGTTGAGCAGTAAAGTGTGACTTACTACCACGTATTGTTGTTCCTAAATGTACATGAAGAATGCATTACAACAGATTAATTCCTGGTTATTAAGTTAGTGACACTTGATGATTAACATATAAGAAAAAAAAGGAATAAGATTCCTGTTTAAGATCGGTTCCGGGTAACTATTTTACCATGTAATAATAAAAATTGGATCTTTGACATTCCTGCTGTTATAATTATATTTCATACGTAGCAGATAATGAAAATTAGTTATTTGTTAATTAGAAGGTCAGTTGTCTGTACAAAAATAGTTTTAATGTTACATGTCTTGAGACCATTGTTATAAAAATATTAGTTCTCTGATTTTCTGCTGTTATCTTCCAGTTACTGTTGAATTTTGTAACTCTGCAACATTACTGGCAGCCATCTTAGCTGGAGAAGACTCTCTCCCTGTTGATATTCACAGTAAGTTGATATTTTATCATACTTTAATGTAAGACATCCTCATAAATGTATATAATAATGACAGTCATATTTAACTTGTGTATATTGTAAAATCCTTGTTAATTCAGAATGGACTCTGAATTTTTTTTAACATCTAGTCTATGTGAAACCATCTAATTTTTGGCATAATTTTCCCCCACTCTTCGTTAAAACCTAATTTGATCAGAAATTCGTACAATTCCTACTTTTCAGTGGATATATCTAATTAATGAATTACTGCAATATTTGAATCAGAAAAATAAGCTTTCTTTCTTAATTATTTTATTTGTTGATTCCTACTTAAAATGATAATAGGAATTATGTCTTTTTAAGAATGGTATCAATTAAAATAGTGTTTAAAAAGTTCTTATTCTTCCCTCCTATTTATTTATATCAATTTTTTCCTCTTCAAGATAACATAGACATCCCATTACTGGTGAAGCTGTTAAACTTCATTGAGAATCCTGGAGGAACAATGTATGCAGAAGCTGTGTCAGTAGATTTAATGACTTTAATACTGGCATATAACTTACATCATAGGAATAATGTGCAAAATAATGTGCTGATGCAAGCATTGACCCATGAAGATATCAAATATCCAGAGGTGCTACTGGAAAAGGTGCTTCTCTTCTTCAACAGGGGAGGTAAGCAATTTTTATTGCAACTTCAGTTTAAAAACATCAATTCCAAAATGTGATTATAATTCTAACTATATTTTCAATGTTGTATTGCCTTTTTTTTTTTAATTGCATCTTTTGATAACCTGTGTGTGTGTGTCTCATTTCTGATTATTTTAAAAATTTACATTTCAGTGGATTTGCTTATTGACCAGGGCTTGCTGAATGTCCACAATAATTCAGTAATTCAGTTCCTGAAGGACATGTTTAGTAATGATGACACAAGTAATATGTATTATACAAATGATGTCAAAGTGATGCTGGACATTGTGTTACGTAACATTACAGATAAACCACACGGAGATAAGGTAAGATAATAAATATTTATCATTTAAGAATGTTAAATTCTTAATAAATGTTTTCTTATAAAAAAGGTAAAAGAATCCACATATGCGAAATACAGTGTGTGTGTGTGTGTGTGTGTGTGTATATATATATATATATATATATTATAATTAAAAGTTAACGCTAAAAGCATTTTTCATCTGTAAAATCCTTACAGTACTCTGTGTCACAATATATTTCAAGTATAAAATCAGATAATAGTAAAAACAGGATCAAAATTCATGATTGAGCTTCATATTGCTGATCCTCAGGTGAGCTGGTATTCAAAATGTTTATACTAGTTCACCAGTGGATCAGCAACATAAAACTCAGTCATGAGTTCTAATCCAGTTTTTATTAATATCCTATAGTGTGTGTGTATATATATATATATATATATTTTCCTGAATATGAAAATAGGATAACAATAAAAACAAGATAAACCTCACTACTGAGTTTCACTCTTGATTTTCAGATGAGCCAGTATTGACATGTCTTTATATGTTTCTCTCTCTCTCTCTCTCTCTTTCTATATATAAGTTGTAAATTGGCCAGCTGTAGTTGAGGGCGACCCAAAGGCTCCCTTTTCAATAGCTACTACACCGAAGTGTAGTGGAGGGTGCTACTCCTTTTCTTGGATTGGTCCCCTTACCCTTGATCTGTACCTTATAATGAGCGTTAAGCAAGGAGACATCAAGTACCATTTTTGAGTCTTTGGTATGACTTGACCTGGGATTGAACTCTGGTTTCTTGGATCATTAGGGAACACTCTAACCATTATACCAAATAGGCTGGTTACTTTATATATATATATATATATATATATAAATAAAAATAGGATTAAAATTTAACACTAAGAGCATTTTTACAAGACTTAATGCGCAAAAATGCAGAGCAATATCCCAATATATTTTAATTGTAAAAAACATATACAATGTAAAACAGGACAAAGACTCAGAGCTTCATGGTTATGAATCTCAGGTGAACTAGTATTTCACATATTATTCGTGAGATAAAATTAAATTAGCCCCATACTTGTTTATCATCTGCCTAAAATATGTGCTTAGAATGTCTATTGATAAAATGAAAGATAACGGTTTCAAGCTGGCAAAGGAAAGAAGCAGAAGATTTCCGGCACCAACAATTATGGATGCAGACTATGCCGATGACATAGCATTTCTGGTAAATACACCCGCCCAAGACAAAACCCTGCTACATAGTCTGGAACGAGCAGCTGCTGGCTTAAGCCTCCATGTCAATGCAGACAAGATGGAATACATGTGCTTTAAATCAAAGAGGTGACATCTCCACACTAAATAGTAGTTCTCTGAAACTAGTGGACAAGTTCACCTACCTAGTAAGCAGTGTCTCATCAACTGAGACAGACACCAACACGTGACTAGCAAAGGCATAGACAGCTACCAATAGGCTATCGGTCATATGGAAGTCAGATCTGACTGATAAAATAAAACACAGTTTTTTTCCAAGCAGCAGTCCTGTCAATGCTGCTATGTGTATGCACTATGTGGAGAAAAAGCTTGACTGCAACTACACAAGAATGCTGGAGGCAGCACCCTACAAAGCAACAGCTGTATGGCCATCTACCACCCATCACGAAAACTATCCAAGTTAGATAAACTGCTGGAGAAGTGGGGATGAACTCATAAGTGACAGACTCCTGTGGATCCCTTCACATGGACGAGCAAAGGCAGGATGAACAGCTAGAACCTATATCAACAGCTCTGTGCTGATACAGGATGTAGCCTTGAAGACCTACCAGGAGTGATGGACAATAGAGACAGGTGGCAAGAGAGGATCAGGGAGATCCGTGCTGGTGGCACAACATGATGATGAATGCCACCTAATAACAAACATAAAACAAGCTTATTGGCCAATACAATATTTATAGATTTTATTTGATTTTAGCTTTTCAAAACTGAATCCATTATAAGAATGTTGAATAGTTTGTTTTTTTCTCTTAACCTTTTGTATATTGACATGTGTTTCTTCTCATTAAGTAGAACAGATTGCCTTCATCATAACATTCTCAATCATTTGAAAAGCATACTAAAAAAAAAAAAAAATTAATTGCGACTAAGTTATCCAAAATAAAATTTTGAGTAATTCTCAAATAATACATTGAATTGTAATGATTTCTTAAAGCCAACTTGGTTTTCCAGAACATTGGTCAGACATAACATCTAAGGAATCTTATCTAGAATTATGTCAGATTTTTATTTTATGTTTTTTTAATTGTTGGCTAGTTTGCTTGTAACTAGCCTTTTACTTAAGATGCTGCAACAGAAGAAATATTTATTAAAATTGGTATATTCTAATTATCATCATTTGCTTAAAAGTTTCATTGGTAAATATAATTTACTTATATATATATATATAAAGCACAATGTGACATATTCATCAGTCACACAACTTGGTCTCAATATAGAGTAATGAGAATAGTAATATGAAAAATTACTTAACCTACAGTAAGTATACATAATTTTTTTTTATTTTGTGTCTTTTCTAGAAAAGAAAAATAATAATAAACTCATAAAAGATATATTTTAGCTGCCCACCTATCCAAAATAAATATAAGGTAATTTTATTGTTGGGTGTCACACACAAATCCAAACTCAAAATTCCTTAGTTTCCATCAGCATTCCCCTTGAGGGGTGTCTCAGATATGAGGTAATAAACCCAACTCTTACCCCTTTTCAGTGAGGTGGCAAGTGTTGCCTTAGGGGAAGGCCTCCTGGAACTAAGCTGCTTATCACCTTTTGTGTCACTCAGGCAAAAGGGCTGAGCAACAAATAATCTAGTAAAAATTAAAATGTTTTTTTTTTTACTTAGTAGACTACATTATTTAATCTGTTTTTCAATTATGATAATTTCCTATACTTTAGTTTTCTTTCTTCTCTGCATCATCACTATGTTCTTTCTCATCCAATTTCTTCCAACTTATTCTTTCTTGGTTTTCTTCTTACCATGTTTTTTTTCTTTCTATTGTTTACTTGGGTGGTTTAAAAAGATTTCTGTCAACTGAAGCTTCTCCATTCTCAACTCTGTAACATGACTGACTAATGCTATAATCTCAAAGCCATAGACAAGCAAGAGTGCCAATCTTGTAAATGTAAATAATCCTATTATTTATGATGGGAAACCAAGCAAATATAATATAATTTTTCATTTTAAAATTCATAAACTTCCATTTAAATTTTTTTTTCTTCCTTGTGTGCAGGAAAGGACAGAGAACCTGAAATTGTTGAAACATGTCACAGACCGATCATTTTATGCAGAAGAACAGTATCGAGTGTCTGAATTTAGTGAATGTTTTCGGAGCATTCTTGGAGAAGATGAATCTGAAGAAACACAGATGGATAAGGACATTATCAATACCATTTTGGTCAGTCATCAAGACTGGTTCTTTAAATGAATTTAAGAAAAAAAAAACCCAATCAAAGAAAAATATTTGTCTTTTTTTAAGTTCATACATTATATATATATATATATATATATATATATAAGATTCTTAGTCCATTCAAATTTATTTTAAAATAATAACTGGAAATATGAAATTCATGTTATTTCATGTTTCAGTTAATTGTTACCATTTTTTTTTTCTTTCTTTCAAAAAATAAATTTGGTTATGTATAACAATTTATTCAAATGTTAAAATACAGATTTATTTTCAAAAATCTTTTTTTTAATTTTATTAAAGTTTTTTTTTCTCATTAATTTTAATTAATTGTAAATTTATTTCTCAATATCATTATGTTTTAATTTGAATAAAATATTCCATAGGTACACTTGCAAGTATCCTCAGTCTTAAAATTTTGTAAACTGTTTGAAGACAAAAACTATTTTATAAAATATCAGAGGCAAGTAAATCCTTGAGCATTCCAAACAACTCAAATCTTGAAATTGAACAGTTTACAAAAATAATTCTCTATTGTAGCTTCTTGCAGCAGATATTCTTTAAATTAACTTTTTGAGATAACAGAAATAAGTCTGAAAATATTCCATGAATTATTCAGAGTAGTATCCTCATCTACATTTTTTTTTAAACACAATGTTTTAGTTAATGTACTTTTAGATCTTCTTCAGGTATGTGTCACATTTGGTAACCTTCATAATGTACACATCTGAGCCACAAAAATCTGGGCAGTATTAAACATTCTTTACTAAGAAAGAAATTTTAAAGAATCCATGTTGGAAAAATGAGTACGTATATTAATTTTTGTACAGCATGTATCGAAAATTTTACCACCACTTATCAATTTATTAAAATAGGCAATAATTATTCAAATGATGATGAGATACTCTAATTAAATATATATACAAAGCTATGCCTAAAGTTAAATTGGCATGATCAAAATATCCATGTCTAGAGCTTTGATAACAAATATCAAATTTTGGAATCAGTTACTCAGAATTTCCTAAAATACTGAATGTCATTTTCTGAATATAATTTGTAAAGCATCTAATGAATTAGATGGAAATTATACAAATGATCTTGTAGCTTTCTATTCATTCTGAGAATCAAAATGACTGCTCAGATTTTTAATTTATATATATAAAAAAAAATGAACTGAAAAATATTTTCAGAAAGTATGTTGCTAGTTAAATTTAATTGATATATCAGTAGCAAAAAAGTTGTCTTAATTGGACTGATAAATATTTTAAATAAGCAAATAAATTAATAGTATTTATTAGAACATCATTCTTTTTTTCTTGGTTCTAGTGGAGAGGGAATCACATGACTTGTGATAGAAAAAATTAGTGCCTTGATTCATTGATATTAAATATCTTAAAATTTGGTAAAAAATAAATGTTACCATAAACTAAACATTTTAGCATTAGACATTATTCCTTATTTTCCTTATATAATTATGTCTTATGAATAACTGTTTATAAGAATTAAATGGATTATTTGTAATCAATTTATCTACAGGTTTATTTAAATCTGCTAGTCATAGGCTCATAGTATTAAAAATTTCAGCATTTACTTTTTTCTTTTCTAACTTATAAAATAAATATAAAATGATTTTTTTTTCAAGAAATGGAATTGTTTATACATGAAGTAAAAAGGAGATGAAAAACAATTTTTTGGAACACACTAAAATTTCACCTTGGAATCAATAAAAATGTGCAATAATGGCCAAGTTGTAATCATGATCATTGAGAATCTCCTAGCAAATTTTTATAATCAGGTGAGAAAGTGGAAAATGAAAAGAGTGAAATATGAATAGTATAGTTTCCTTTGCCTGGTTAAATATATGGTAAGAGTAATCTGATGCCAAACTTTTTTCAGACCTTATTTTTCCAGTGCAAGAGTCATTGGTGAATGAGAAAAGTTTTGGTAAATAGGTCAGGCTTTGGTCTGTTTACCAAAACTTATTGTTCACCAATGATGCCTACATTAGCAAAATAAGGTCTAAAGCAGTTTGGGTTCAGATAACCCTTACTGCCCATTCAACTAGGACTAAATGACCTTTTATGAATAGTTAGGCAGTGACTTTTTTTTTTTAATTCTTAAATACTATAGTAATAATATTTATGATTATAATTTTAAAATCCTGTCATGTTTAGCAAATTAAAAAAATTTAAACATTTTTTTGAGAAGATTCATAATTTGATTTATTTTTTCCATGCGAAAAGTGAGAAAATTACTTCATATATAACCAATATGGTATATTCAACGATTGTTGCAATAAGTGCATTTCAGTCACGTGGTGATTACCTCCCTTGTATAATATTCAATAAAAATTTTGTTAATTTGATTAGTTCTCTGATTGAGTTTTTTTTTTTTTTTTTTTTTTTTTTTTTTAAAATGGAGATTAGTTTAAGAAATATTCACAAAATCTAAAAAAATTGATAACAGTAATCGTTAATTGTTTTTATTTTAATTTATCTCTCTTGAAATAAAAGTAAATTTATTTTCAAGTATTTCTGGATAAAATGGATCTGTCTTTTTTAAAGCTACTCTTTCTTCAATGGAAAAAGTACATAAACCACAGTTTACTTCTATTTCATTTAATCATCAGTTATAGAATATAGGAAAATATTCATGTTCAGTTATCTTCCTTTATAATTCATATATGAATTCTTCATGTGTTTGTGATGATGTTGATATTTTGACAAATTTTTGAGAATTTTAATTAAAAGGAGCCTATATTTCACTCTTATGAATTAATTAATAATATATTATGAGTTTATAAATCAATGGTTGATATTCAAGATAGGAGTTGAAATTAAGTTCAGATGTTAACTTAGGTGGATTTTATATATGACCCAAGTATAACAAATATTTAGAATTTAAATCATGATAAGAAGCCTCATTTTGAGAAATATTTTAGTAAAAAAACAAAATGCCCAAGAGATATTACAGAAGATTGACCAATAAAAATTAATCTTCAGGTAAATTTATAACTGTTTACTTAATTTTGATACACTGAGGAAAGTGTACCTAATCAGCAAACATGCATGCAAATACTTACAGCCTCTCCAAATAACATATTTCTCCTCTTACTGTTCATTCCTTTTTTTATGCATCCTTTCCCACCTATGCTTTTATTTTATCAATACAATTATATATAATATATATGCTATTTTGGAACATTTTTTATATTGAATATAGTTATTTCATACATATGGAAAGTATGGAAGCAAATATTCCAGTTTAGTAAAAAACAGTGAACTATTTTAGCTGGGATTTTTTTACAAAGTTAGTATATAATATATTACTTCCTATATATACCGATGCACCTTTTCTTGACACAAACCTATCTTAAGCTTACTTGATTGGTTTATAGTAAAATGTTAGTACTATAACTAATGATTTTTTTTTGCACTTTCACACAAAAACAATTCTGAATTAATGAGATGCAACCTCACTAATCCATAATCAAATAATTTTGAACTGTAAAAAAACTTTGCCTTATTGAATTCAGAATTAGTGAGATTCACCTATATTTATTAATTTTCAATATATTTAATATCTATAAAAATAAATATTATAAAATTATTATATTCAAGCAATTCTATACATTTATACAATTCCATACAGTTTAAAGATAAGGAGGAAAGGATGCCTGTCTGCTAGAAAGGAGGACAGGCTGTAAGTATAATATAAACATAAATAAATATAAACTTTCATTCATATACCAAACTCACCAATGGTATATAATTTTTTTCTTCTAAAAGGAAAAAAAAATCAAATCAAATCAAAAACCAAATTTCCTTTTTGCCCTTGTGTGGCTCCATTTTGTTCATCCAATCATCAAATTTTGTTTCACAGTCCATAGTGGCCAATAGATTTGAAATAAATGAAAAGGTAAAATGAAACAAATCTGTTGGTCCAAAATGAAACAAGAGATTTACATCTTCATCACTATAAACCTTGTTTTCTTTGAAAATCCTTGTTTAAAAAAATAAAAGAAAAAAAAAGAAAAAAAAGTAAATTAAATTTCTAAAAACAAAGATCTCTATGAGAGGTATTTTATCTACCATGAAACCAGCTTGAACAATTAATAACAAAGGATTATCCTCTGAAAGATTAATCAAAACTTCCGACAATTGACTAGAATTTTCTTTCATCTTAATTTTTCTTTGCTTTTTATCACAACTTGCTCAAGCTGTCAATTTATCATAATAAGGAAACAGCACAGATAAAAAAAAACAAAAACAAACTTTTCTCTTGGTGAGAATAAAAAAATAATATGAGGTAAGTTTTCCTTAAATGCTTATCCTTTATTATTTCCAATTTGTTTCCTTATTGCTGTAGATTGGTGACCTGAGAGAGTTGTGATTAGAAAAAAAAAACAACAAAAAAACTTGGCAACTAAAAAAAAAAAGATTGAAGAAAATACTAGTCAAAATTAATGGTTGACAATGCTTCATTTACAAAAAAATAAAATACCTACAATTATCTTTTGATGTAATTCCAAATATCTAATTAATAAAAAAGAAGGATTTGACTGTTGAAACAAAAATAAAAAATGAAATTAATAAATTGAAAAAAGTGGAAAAACATTATGGATAATTTGCAATGGTTACGTAAGTAAAAAGAAATGTTCACAAAATTTGTACTGATTGTTTACCAGTCAATGCTTGTGTACTTGTAAAATCCATGATATCAAAGATAATAAAAAAAACATTGTTTTAATGAGAATTTTTCAGTTCTTAAAAAATCCTGACAAGAAAAATTTTCATTAAGACTAAAATTAGCAGGTTGCTTAAAAGTGCAGTTTATTCAGTAAAAAAAAAAATAAATAAATAAATAAAAAAAATAAACAAAAAAAAAAATTCCACTGACCATTTTAAGGCTGAATTGATCTGGCCTAACACAGGTAAGTTTTTTTTTTTTTTTTTTTAATACCTTTATGTACTTTTAAACCTGCAAAATCCAGAGACCATCAAAATCTGGCATATGTCTGGATTTGTATTTCTCAGTGTCCGACATCACATTCTTAATTCTGTTCCAAATCTCCCCTCCCTGCATTTTTTAAATATTTTTTTTTTTTTAGATCAGCATTAAAGAATGAATTATTCATATTTATTTCTGCAATACTAATTATTAAAATTCAGTTAGTATTGTAAGTAGTTATTTACTGAGCTAAGTTTAGAATGAGGCCACAACATCTGCAAGCAATGGTCTGCACAACTCACATTGCTAAATATCACTCTACTCCAGGATACCCTCCATATACACCTAATTAGCACTGGTTCAGTCCATCCTTACTGGCATTAAATGTAAAAATATAACAAAAACAAAAAAACACTAGATTATTTATTCTATACCATGTTTTATTGCCAAGAAAAAGATATACAACAATTGCTGTTTTCAAGTTTACAAAATTTCATAAATATATTCAGCCCACCTCTTCTCTAAGTTCTTCCTTTTGGATATTATACTCCCAACAATTCAGTTTATTCTGATTAAAATCTTTAAAGTCTTACATGCCATATCATTACTATGTGTCTTTATGAACTTTTCAATATAGAATTTATAGAAATTTAATCTTGAAAAGAGTGTTCAGGAAGATCTTGGGGAAAATATGTATAATTTAAAGGAGAGATGAGGGTTGCATGTTATTATCCTAATATTTTAATACAAATCTTACTTTAGTATAGCAATACCAAAAATTAAGTTACTTTCTTCTTATCTTTCATGATGAATGGATCATCTATGAAATTTAGAAAGTATCCTTTTCTATTTTTTATAAGATGTCTTGATGAATTTACATTGAAAATCTTATGAAAATGTTGAGGGAGTTTTATACCTTTTAGATGAAAATATTGAATTTAAAATTTAAATAATTCATAAAATTCTGCAAGTATAGAATAAAATTTGTAAATATAAATTAAGACATACAAAAGTATTTTTATTTATTTTAATCAACTGAGTTCTTGTGAACTGTTTTTTAAGTTTATATAATTCTTTATTTGTGGTATCTTTTGCTGATCTAAGCTGTTCCGAAAGTTTTCTTGTGCTGGGGGTCAAATTCTTCTCTACTTTGCATTTTAAATTATAATAATCAACAACAGATGGTTGTACATTTCTTTAGGCTTTATTGCAAAGGACAAAACATCTTTAAAAACTAAACTAATTTTATATAGTACAGTTAAATACAGTTTCATTTGAATTTGTCTATAGAATGGACTCATAAATAGTTTTTAGATATGCATACGTAATAAGTTTTGGAGTAAAGGTCAGTTTAAAAAAAAAATGAAAATACTTATGAGATGTTTTCAAAAAGTATCAAGACTGAAGCTGTATTCACCAAAACAAATGGACAATGAATGAAATATTTTTTTTTCAAAATAGTCTCTTTGACATTCAGTACACTTATTCCATTGAGTTTTCCATTGGCTAAAGCACCTCTGAAACTTCTCTTTTGATATGGTGTGAAGCTGTGCTGTCAAATTTATTTTAATATCTTCCATGTCCTCAAATCTCTTAGCCTTGAGATGAATTTTAAGTTTAGGAAAGAAAATGTCACATGAAGCTAAGTCCAGTGAGTATAGAGGTAGCGGTTCATAAAAAAAATATTTTCTTATAAAATGTCAGGATCAGCTCAATTTAAAAAAATTTATTTTTACAAATTAGCACTTCTCTGTCTAAGCAACAGTCTAGACATCATCACTTTATTATATAAGTTGCTTAGTTGTGTACATGTCTTCATTAAAACTTCAGTCTTGATACTTTTTTGACTGATACACTCAAATAACTTAATCATATTCATGTATGGTTTCAATTAGTGACAACTTATGTTTTCTGTTTTTGAGAAGCCTGATAGTCTTTTTGTCAAGAGTTAAGTAATTCTCATTGCGTAATACGAAGAATAAAATCTTCTATTCACCTATTTTGTGTTTGATTTTAAACGCTATAATTATACGAAATATCAAAAATTGTTTTAATTGTTCTGCTGAGTTCTATCAACAGCAGGGAGTTTATATCATTAACTTTGAGAAAACCTTTATTGTAGACATATTTTGTCGCTGAAGCCTCTTAGAATCAGTTGAGTAATGTAACTATTTATAAAGCTAAGCATGGCACAAGGATATAATAATGGTGTATTCAGTGAGGACTTAATTGAATGCATTAATGAATAATCTGATAAGCTTTTTAGTCCTTGTTCAATGGCTGTTAATCCATGACATTATAAAATTCATAGAGTTAAAATATTCACACATTGATAATTATATATTTTGGAAATTACTGATTAAATGTAAAAGTCAGAGGAACATTATTATATTTATTAATTTTGACTAAAATTTTATATATATATTACACACACACACACACACACACACACACACATATATATATATTACACACACACACACATATTACATACATACATACATACATACATACATATTACACATACACACACTAGGGTAAGTCAAAAGTTTGCAATATTTTGGTAACTTTTTTACTTCATTCTTCAATTACAACAAAAGCAGCTTAGCATTCAAAGTCGAGCCAATTGTGTTGCACTGTCTGAACCCAGCTTTTTACCAGTTCTTTGATCCTATGCTGATACCAGGTTCTTGTCTTGTGCATTGAAGAACTCCTTCACTGAAACTTCCATCTCCTCTTGGTTGTTTGACGTGAACCATGGATGGGAACAAGTAAGAATCCAAGGATGTTGGGTTCAGACAACATGCCGAGTGTGGCATCAATTTGATTCCTTGGAGTTTATTCCCGGTTATTCGAGCAGTATGAGGCCTTGCATTGTCTCATTGCATAAGCTCACTTTCTGTTAACTAATACTGGGTATTTTTGCCAAACAATAACATACATTCATTCCAAATTAGAATTGATGGTTCAACCATCTGGAACAAATTCTGAGTGAATTACCTCCTCACAGTTTCACAAGACACAAAGCTTTGCCTTGTGTTCAAAACACAAATATTGTGAAACTTTCAATTCATCCTAATATTATCAAACCTTACTTGGGCTGACAATAAATAGCAATAAAGACCAATTAGAGTTATAAATAAAAGATATGATTTAAACTCACATTTACTTTCACCTTGAAAAAACCTGGTTAAATACACTAGCTGCTCTAACCATCTGAGCTACAAGAACCCATTAGTTACCAAAAGCCAAAATTTTACATTTTGAATCTATCCTTTAAAGTTTTTTTAGGAATTTAGATGAATGGAAAAAATGAGTCAAAATTAACCAGAACAATAGTTGATTATGCTTGAAATAAGAAATAAATCAAAGAAACTTATTTTATAAAAATTACATTTGGAGAAAAATATCAAATCCTACTTTTTAATATTGTAAGAGAATATCATAATAATTAGAAACATTTAATTACAATGAAGGTATTATCATTATTAATTTTATAACAAAAAAAAACTTGTATATAAAAATCATTCTTGGTCTTTTCAAGGTAGATATTACTTCTGATATGTCATAAACAATAGTTTTTATATTTCAGAATCAAACCAAGTACTACCTCTGTTTCATAATAACTGTTATTTATATTTGCATATATATTTCATACACTAAATATAATAACTATTATAGTAGAGTGTTCACCAATAGTCAGGGAGACGGAGTTCAATCCCAGGTCGAGTCATACCAAAGACTAAAAAAAAATGGTACTTGATGCTGCCTTGCTTAACACTCAGCATTATAAGGTATGGATCAAGGGTAAAGCAGAGCAATCCAGGGAAAGGAGTAGCACCCTTCCCTACACCTCAGTGTAGTAGCTAATTAAAAGGGTCACTTTCGACTTAGGTCACCAACTTTACTTATTACGGGACACAGGTAGTAGTAGTAGTATTCAATAACTAGACGGAAGGGCAGATAACTTAATAATGAAAATTAAATTTTTTGTAAAATCTAATGAGAGAAAATTGATAATTTTTTGGGGTCTTTTGATTGGACTATTTCTTACATTGATATTTCTTTTTATCTAGATTGTTTTGGATGCATACACTTTGACCATTTTTTGGTGGTGCTTGATTTATTCAACTGGTGTTTAGTATCCATTACTTTTTTTATCATTTGAAAATTGTCAAATTGATATGTTTGATTAACACATTTAGCAAACAGTATCAGTATAGACAGAATCTGGGAACCATTATTAAGCCTTTTTCAGGCAGATATATTTTTTTTAAATCTCTGTAGAGTGAGGGAATTATTTTCAGAAAATTTGCAAAATAGAGGGTATGTTCATAAAAAAGTCAATTCATCATATATTAAAACAAATAAAACATGATAATCTGATTAGCAATTGTGAGTCATAGTACAAAAGCATATATAAAAAAACCTCTCACTTTTAATCATGATATTTTGCAAAACAATCTTTACACAATCCTACAATATAGTAAGGCCTCATAGTGAGGTTTCTATACATTAACAGTGAATTGATTAATGACCAACCTTACATTGAGGTACTACTTAAAAAAAGAAAAGTATCACTTCCTGCAGAATGGTTTAAAAAAAAAAAAATCAGTGAAAACAATTCCATATGAATGGGATCTATATATGTCATTGTCACAAAGACTTGCTAATGATAAAAAACATTTGTATTTGAATTCTAACAGACATTGAACACTAGCTACCACAAAATGAATACATCCAACCTCACCAGAAGAAAACTTGAGGGTACATGGCCAAGACACTGTAAATAAAACGGTATATATAAGAAAAAAAAATAGACAAAAACTATGAGAAAATTAGCTTTGTTCAGTTATTATTAACTAAAGGCCTAGGCATTATTTGTATAGCATTTTTCTGTGACTTCAAAATATTTGAAAGAATTATAATCATAATTTATACAAAAGAAACAAAAACCAATGTTAAAGCTTTAAGGAATAATTATAAATGTCCAACAACTGAGTGGACTTCAAAAGGGCTAGTTGATTTAGATTATTAATAAACTCACGACTGAGAAAGGAATATAACAAATATACCTATGTCAATCCTGTTTCATTTTGTTGAACATAATCTTTCTGTATTTTTAAAGCAAATGTATACAGCAAGTATATTACTTGGAGAAGAGATGGGCACTGCTAAGTAACCCTCATTGCTCTGAGAGAGGCTATGAAGGAGAATTACTCAGCATAGGACCTATTGATTATGGGACTTTTCTATACAGCAAATTATTGATAATTTTTAGGTTCTTTGTTTAAGTTGATACTTTTTGTTCTTAGTTGTGATCTGGTCTTGGGTACAACAGCATATTTATGGGAAAATGTTAGGTTTTTTTTAAATACGTGACTTTTTGAAAAGTAAATAATTGCAATAACGAGTGACTTAAGATTATAACATGTTAGAATTTGTTAAATTATTTTAAGTAATTTTTCAGATTAGAATAAAAGAAATTGATTTCAAAACAGATTTAGTCATAAAACCCATTTTTTGTTTATTCAAACACATTTAGTATATAATTGAAATATTAACTAATCAACAGTCATAACAAGAGTATGACAAATCCCTCTAGTGTAGCAACAGTTTAACTATATAATTAAAAACTTTTCTTGTGAGAAATGTCTCTTCATATATGTGTAGTAGAAGGGTTGTTATTTGTATAATTTCACTCAATTGTAATCCATTAACTTTTTTGTATGCAGTTTAATCCTCACAATACTGATTAGATTCTAAATTTAGAAATGCATCTCAGTAGTGATGTACTATGATAATCATATGCAAATCAGTTCTTGCAACATCTTTCAATTGATCAGTAAAAATAAGATGTATGTACTACATTATATGAAATGAAGAGAGTTCTGGAAAGTATCCCACTATCAAAAACCAGTAAACTTGGCTCCAGAATCTCAAGTGCACAAGCAGGGAACCAAGTATACCCAGTTTCCCATGCAATAAGGATTAATGCCTATAATTTAGGCTTAAAGGAATTAAGTTTTCTTTAGAAATTTCATTTTCTCTATGAAAAAGAAAATGGATTAGATATCACTATTGTTTTAAGACAGTTCATAAATTACAACCATCTTAGTCTTTTTAAAATCAAAAGCCTAATAGTTACCTAATAAAATTTTGGCCTTGCTGATGGCAAATGTTTCTCTTGATATGGTGTAATGTAATGTTCTCATAAAAAATTACAAGTTTATATGTTAACCAACAAGTAAATTGCAGATACACACCAGTAAGTGTATAGAAAGTAGTAACATCTTAGATACTGCTATTTCTTATAGCATAATCTTCCTTTTATTTTTCATGTACTTGTAAAATCTATAAGCCCACACAGTAAAAAATATCACCAAAACTTTCTGGGTAGGGCCTAACAGATTGATAACTCTAGTTTTAAGTGAATAAGATTCTTATGTAAATAAGTTCTTGCAACCTCTTTCTATTTGCTAGTAAAAATAAAATAAAAAAGATTTATATTGGGGGTAAAAAAACCGGTAGTGTTGATCTTCAAAAATTAATTTTGACAACAGATAGAACCAACTGTTTCAAATGAAGTGTGAAACTATTTTGTGCTTTTGAAACAACTCAAAGAATTTCCTTTTATACACTCCAGTGGTTGATTTCAGTGATGTTTCAAGGCAGGCAAACACGTCCTTAGAAGATTGAAAAAACAAAATCTTTCTACCAACAATTCTTATTTGGCCTTGTCATACTCAGCTAAGCTTAGTAAATATCAATTTCAGTAGAAGATTGAAAAAGAAAACTTTTTATATCTACCATCAAAAAAGGACAAATATTTCTGTATTTTTTCTTTTTCAATACATGATAGCAATGGTTTGGGTAGCAAAATTAAAAATAACCATGATTAAGTTTGTGGTTCAAAGAAGAATAACCCAAACTTTTAATTATATATTTGGTTCAGAGAGAAGAAAAACTTGTGTTTTGCTTTTTTTCTTGCTCACTATATCAACTATATCCAATTACTGTAATTTTCCAAAGATAATATACACAAAGATACTTTGATTTTTTAACTTTCTTTTCTTATTATTCCTATCTATGATTGGCATTATTATTATTTGTTCCCCTCCCTCCGAAAAATTGATTGTATTTGAAGTTGTTATAAATATATAATCAGTATTTAAACTAAAATTGTAAATATTACCAAAACTATTGGTAATAAAGCTGCTGTTAAGGAATACAAAAAAAAATGACTTAAAAAAAAAAAAAAAAATGCTATCACCAGCATGATATCTGTAAAAAAAAATGATGGGATTATTTAAGAATGATTTGGGACTTCTGTCTAGGATCAGAATGTTTTTCACTCAGTCAAGGATCAGAGTGTAGTATCTGTGCATTCTGCTTAGTATTTTCAAGTTCATTTTACCATGTAGAATGCTGGCATAGTGGCTATGTCACTAGCCTCTTTACCTCCAGTTCAGATATTTGAATCAGGGCAGGATACACTTGTTAATTTTTATATATCTGTTTGCTTTAATGTGACAGAAGTTATGAATATAGAAACAAAGAAACATACAAAAAAGAAAAGCAACAAAAAAAATAAATAAATAAAAAACACGTCACACTGTTCATTATTATGATATTCATAATGAGATATTAGAAATTAAAAAAAAAAAATTAAATAAAAAAAACAAAAAAAACAAAAACATTGTTACATATTTAGATTATTGATAACTTAAAATTAAGCACTATTACTTTTTTAATGAAAATGATGATTTTACTTTTGGAAACAAAAAATTAATCTTTAAAATAAAGAGTAGATACAACAAAATCTGCTCAACATCACATGAATGATTTATTCAATAAAGAAAAAGTGTTTTCAAAAACTTACAAATATCTGTAGCCAGATTTGGTTTGGTATAAAAAATACTCTTTTTTTATTAACTATGTTAGTAAAATATTATATTTCTGTTCTTTTCTAAGACTGATCTTGAAAAAGTATGTGAATACTTTTTTTGTATACAAAATAAATAATAATTATAGTTCCATAAAATTTTTTTTTTAAATGCGTGTACACACACACACACACACACACACACACACACACACACACACACACACACACACACAGCAACATTATTGCCTGCAGCCTTTCCTTAAAAAAATTAATTCACTGAAAATTCAAAAGTACAAGAAGTATAATTAAAATATTAAGTCGTTTGGGAAAATACTGGCTGATTTTAGATTTTAATATGTTTGTGGTGTTGTAGTTATCATCATAAGAAATGGACTCAGCTATCCAAGTTCAAATCCTGGATGAGGCTGTTTACATTTTCACATAGCGCTAATACCCTTAGGAAAGGTATGAACCCAACTATTCTCCATCCAGATATGAACAAACAGTAGGATAGAGTGGGTTCTTTAATCTTGGTATGGCAACCAGTTTAGGAGAAGGAAAACTGAATTCAAACCAGATGTGGAGAAGGATAGTCTTCATCAGGCTATTTGGGCTCAAGGCACAGTAAATGAGTCGTGCCCCATGACCAAACCAGCTTACAGAATAAGTAAATAAAAGTATAATAAAATTGAACATTATTTTTCCAAACAACCTAATATATACATATTAACATATTGAAATGTAAAAAACAAAACCAAAGCTTTCCATTTTCTTGTTAGTTGGATTCTGTGCACATAAATATAAAAATGTTTGATAAAATGAAATTCCTACACACTGATATTATCATGCTACTAAATGCATGATTATAATAATCTGATAATTGTTTTCCCACATTGATTCAGCATCATGTCATCTAAAATTCCCAGTTTTTTTTTTGTTTTCTTTGCAATAACTTTCATTTCATTTTTGTGTGTGTGTTTGAACAGTATATAAAAATGCATAATACTCTTTTTAATGTTAGATCTTCTGTTTTGGAAGCCAAAAGATCTGAGCTCTTAGTTTGGCAATAAATTTTCCTTGCTTTCTTTTGGAGAAGAAAAAGGCCTCATTTTCCCCAGACAAAATGTCATTAGTTTTTATTGAACTTGCTTTATGGCATTCTTTGGTGGCTATTAAACTTAAGATCTTGTCATATCCTATTTATGGAATTTATGTTATGATTAACTGCAAATAAACAAGAGGAAGCATTCTATAATGAGCATTCAATAGTTATCTTTCTTGAGAAATTACGATGATCAAGGCGACCTCAAATACAGACTCCACTTTAAGATGCAAATTTGGTTGGGAATTAATTTATTCTGTAAGTTAGCGCCATTGCTTTAAATGATCCAAGAAATTATTGCTACAAACTGCCATTTTTGCTGTGTTATAGACTTTTATAATACAGCTTGTTCAGTTCTTCATAAAAGACAATTAAAATGTATATGAATAAGGCTTCTCATTTTACATATTAGAAAAAAAACAATTAAGTTACATTGATTTTTTTTAGAGGTATTGAAGATGTTCACATATTACTGTTGATAGTATATCTGATTACTAAACTACTAATTAGTATTCTAAAAACAAGTACAGTTAGGCTATGAACTTTCTGGCATTTCCCACTAAAATACTGGTACTGTACAGTCTTTCTATTCCATTAGTACATTCATATACTTATAAAAGCTGAGTAAAATTTTGGTCTCTATGAGATTATCAGTATGATGATTTAAGAAGAAATGTGCAATTAAGTACAAATAAGTCTGTCACTTATAATTGTAAAATCTATTACAAATCTCTATATCCTACCCTAAAAAACAACAAAAAGTTGTTATACACTGATGTACACAAACTGATATCTTCATCTTAGTTGTTATAGCCATAATATTTCATAATATTATCTTCCAACCTTCTTCAGGTATCTGTCATGGTTGGTAACATTCTGGGGATTATCAAACTGAACCCTTTATTCTCAGTCCACTGTCCATGCTCAGGAGATGATCCTTTCTTGTTAATCCATTTGATAATATTTGTCTGTCACTTCCACCAAATCTGAATATGTAACATTTTGTAATACCTAACCCAGAGATTTTGAACTTTTCAATAACTAGGTACAATTTAATTGGGTAGAGTAATACAAATGAAATTATATAGTCATATATACTCTTTTTCAGTGGAAAAAAAACCATCACAAAGATGGTTTACTAGGAGGAATTAACAGATAAAAGATAATCTTCTAAGCACAGACAGATTAATGAGAACTATCTACTTCCGTGAACTAAATAAATGGCTCCAGTTAGAATTATTAGAAGGTTGTCTCTATAACAGAGACCTAGAGAAGTCGAAAGGGTACAATGGACAAAATTCTATAACTAAAATAACAATAAAGATAAAGATACTAATCTGACTACATCAGTGTATAATAATGATAAATCACAAAAAATTAAAATGAAATACCTATTTGATATTTGTAATTCTTATCAATATCATGGAAAAATGAACTTTCACAGTGATTTTATTCTTCCAGTCAAAAACATTTCTCTTCTAAGATAGTGACACTTTACAAGAAAAAAATGTTAACTAAACATAAGTAAACAATAATCATAAAAAACAATGACTAATAACAAAAATAAATAACAAATATAAAAGAGGAACAATATAATCTTTGTTAAATAGATTAAATGGTTTTCAATAACAATTAAGGGTCAATTTTACTTTGACATGTCAACAGCAATCAAGAAAAGGAATGAAAAAAATAAATAAAGAGAGATAAATAGAAAGAGACAATAATCTTAAGATTAACTCGTTTTTAACTTTTATTGTCCAAGAATAAAATAAAGTACAGTGAGACTTGATTATCTGTGGTCCATAGATTCCAATACCCCCCCACCCCCACTCCATGGATGGTAAAAACCCAAGGATGATAATGAACTATATATGTTAGGAATATCCAAAGATTTTCATCAAGAAATCATTTTTTTTTTCAGTTCTTTTTCTAGTTTTAGTTAGAAAGTAAAAACAGAAAATTTTTGTTTGAAGAAAAAAAAGATTTTTTTTTTTCATTAATCAAAATTAAAAATTTTATTGTTATAAGTCAATGGCTACTTTAATTGGATATATATACATATTAGATTTTCAAACAACTGTGAAGATAGAATAAATTAGATAAAAATATTTCAATAGTCAATGATAGAAACTTTTGATCTCATCATTCAGACTTCAGAGATATTTAAAATGATTATCTTTTTTTTTAAATCTAAAAATAATATTATTATTAAAAAGGTGGCAATTGTTACCTTTTGCATTTTAAAATGGTATTCATTTCAGTTATAGTAAAACCCAAACATTAGCCCTAAAAAAATAATTTAAAAAACTCACAAAAACACTGAAAATGCTATCTTGGAAAATAATACCTGCTGCTGCTTTAAAGAGGCAGCCATTTTTCAAACTAGAATGGCAACAACTGCTTTAAAGTCTTATGTTTATATCTTTTTTGTTTGTTTATTTTTTACTTATATTCTACTCCTTTGAAATATTTTTCAAAGTAGTTTTAATTTGAAAAGTTTTGCTGATTGATATTCTTCATATGGTGAGGTCCTACTATAACTGTCTTTTTTATTCCTTAAACAATGAAAAGAGAGAAAGGAGGCTAACTAAAATAATAGCAGTTCTATTTATTGCAGTTTTATCTGAATAGCAAATACAATATTAAAACTATAATATTAAAAATCTGGTGAAATCTATGAATATCATAACAAAATAATTATGTATAAACAAAAAATATTAAAGTGCCAACAGAGAGAAATAGTTTTTCTATACTGAAATATTGGAAAAAATATTATGAAACTATTTTAAAACATTAAAAAATAAATTTTGACATGATTTTTTTAAAAACTTGATACCATACTTAAGATGTATATTTAAAAACACAATTCCCACAGCATCAAAAATCACAGATAATGAGAATCAGAAAATATGGAAAAAAAATTCCATCAGACATAAAATTATCTGTTTTCTTTTTAAGAAAATGAGTATTAAATCTATACAAAAAAGAAATTATACACCAGAAATGTTTGAATTGGGTTTGGAGTTGAATATTTTAAAGCCTTTGAGCTTCAAAGTTCATAAAATAGAAAAAAAATTTAATACAGTGAATTAAAAGACATAAATTAATCAGTTGATCTGCACAGACAGAAATACAATAGATAAAGACTTCATGAACACATTTGATAACTAACAGTGAAATAGAAAATTGTTGATAATCTTTTAGTAAGATCCCTGAAAGTGGCAGATTACTTGACTTTGAAGAAAGTATCATAAAAAATAATTATAAATGGCTGAAAAATATAAATTGAAAAAAATGAAGGGAGCATCACCTAACTAGTCCAATGTCAAAACTAGATATTTATTTAACACTTATTATTATTTTTTAATATTACTATTTATTGTTATCAATTTATTGTAAATCATATGGTCTTCATTATCATCAGACAATATGAAGTCTAGATGTTAGATTGAAAGCATAAAATATAAAAATTAAATTGGATTTACTCTACAAAAGATCCAGAAAGAATTCTATGGAAAGATAGTTTTAATAAATTCTACAGAACAATCATCTTAATAATGTCTAGACAATATCTTAAAGTTTACAAAATAGGTCTTAATCAAATTTACAAATCATCTTAATAAAGTCTATGGAATAGCAGTCTTAATAAAGTTTACAAATCATCTTAAGATTGTAATTTACTTTTAAAAGTACAAAATTCCTTAAAACTCTAAGACTAAATTTTAGTTTTTGTTCATTATCATTTATCAATACTAATTCATCATTGTTACAGTGGTTTGGTTTGGTTTTATGGCATATCAACCATTGTTGGTTATTCAATGCCAAATCTTGTTTATACATATATATCAAATATATATAATTTGTAGACATTTTGTTGATAACATTTTTAAATGAGTGTGAAGTAATTTTTTTGCACACAGTTAAATGGTTTCAAATATTTCTATGTATCACTAATAATTCAATTAAACATCAATCATTTGTTTACATACTGTTAAATGATCAAAAAATTCTATTTAAAACAATTCAATTAAGCATAAGTCATTTGTTTGTACAGAGTTTAAATGTCAAACAGTTCTATTTGACCCATAGATAAGACCCTATCAGGTGCTACCACTTGGGGTCAGAGTGGACCTGGGAGCAATGGCAATGAGGGGTTACTCCACATTTCCTGAATCTCCAAGGCAAGAGCCTTGCCATCAGATAGTTTAATGTTGTATCCAGGACACTCATTGGGTGGAGGTCTTACCCCTCGGCAGAGATGCAGTTGGTATATTCTACAGCCCCAGCCAACTTGTTACAGTAGATAATAATGTCTAAATCTCCAAAATTAAATTCATTATAAAACAAAAAAATTTTAAAACTCAGCAAAATGTTGAGAAAAATAATTGATGTGCCACACATGTTTACATCCTTGATTTTAATATTGTTGTCATCGATAGTTAAGAGTATGATTATAATCAATGCTTTCTATCAATCCATTTTTATTTATTAACGACAGTGTCTCTCAAGGCAAAGTGATCTGCAGCTTCAGGTAAATTCAACTGAAAATAGATAATTTTTTAAAATCTGAAAATTAATCTCTAAGTTACTCCCCTTTATTATTAAACAAAACCTGACATTACTAAGAGCACACATATATATATATATATATATATATATATATATATATATATATATATATATATATATATATATATATATACACACACATGCATGCATGGTGTTTTAAAAAGGATGACAAACTTGTATTTGAACTATTTTAACTTTGTAGATCTGAAAAAGTAGTTGTAGAAAACTCAAGCTGTGTAGATAGTTTTTCAGACATTTTCTGGGTGACGAAATTAAATGCTCTGATGACACATCATTGAAAACTTCTTCAGTTAACAAAAATGAGCTCTGTACAGTCCCAGTCTCACTAGATTTATCAACCAAATGTAATATTGTCAACTTGTTGGGTAATTTCCTGTTAAATTCATGTCTCATATGCTTGTAAGATTTATACAAAAAATATTCCTCATTGAACATAACACAAAAGAACTAATGTTCAAATGAAGGTAGCACATGAGGATATAATTTTAACTACTAAATACTGAGTACAGTGTTGCCTCTATGTGACTAATATTGTAGCATGAAATTTAAGTGCATGTAAATTCTAGCATCTTATCCTTTATGAAACACCCTATATATATATATATATATATATATATATATATATATATATATATATACACACACACAATAGACACACATATTATATACATATTAAGACTGCTGTAGTTTTAGTTATTTATTTAAAAAATGGAGTCCATTAAAGTATGGTCTGTTTAGATATTTTTTCTTGCTGAATTCTGGAATCTTATCCCCCTCTCCATCCCTCCAAGTAACATTGGTGTTGAATATTCACCTACAAGTTAATAAAATACTCTTTTTTCCAACAATACGTACCTGCTCTGGTTATTTTTCAAGGGCAATGCAAACACATATACACACACATTAATTTGAAATACTACACAAAAGATGTTTTGAATTTTTCAAAACAGAAATTTACTAAAGAAAAAGTTATATATATTCAAATACAAACTGACTTTTTTTTTCTTTAATGACTGAAGCAAATTGATGATATTCTGAATGGTGCTCTGTTTTTGCCCTGTTGTTATCTTGCTATTGAGAACACCACACACACACACACACACACACACACACACACACACACACACAATGAAATGTTATATCCCAAATATCATTGTTTTAGTAATAAGAAAGTATAATGATAAGTAAACATTTACTGTGATATTTCATTGTTATGCTTACATTGTTTTCACATGCTGTATGTGATACATTGATGTAATAAATAAACTTCTTGAACAGTGTGTAAATATGAATAACTGGTTTCAATATCATTATTTATCTTTGTCTTATTTTTCTTGGCTCCAATTCTGGTTTTGGATGAGACAATAACTGAAACATTTCTTCAAATTGTGTTTGAGTGCAATTATGTTTGTGTATATACAATCAGTGCTGGACTTACCTATAAACTAAATAAACTAAAAGGTCATACACCTTCAGGGCCTTATTTTTGTTTTAATATTTCTATTTTATCATGAGTTTTTATTCTTTAACACCAATTCATCAAACATTTTATATATATATATTTTTTTCTTTACAATTTTTTACCCAATTTTTTTTTTAGAGAAAAGCCTCAAATTTAACATAGCTTAGGGCCTCAGGTGGTCAAAGTCCAGCCCAGTATATAATTTATATATATATATGCATTTATATATATATACATATATATATATATACATATTTTGTAATCTCATAAAAATTGATTTATTCTCAATTATGGGTTAACTGTAATTATAAAGATTTGAGGTTCTATGACACATATGATTAATAATTGAGGGTTATTTTATCTTTGAAATCATCAGATGTAAAAAGAGATACTTCAGTATTAATACAGCAATAAAATTGATGGGTATCCTTGCTGATATTATAAATTGGAACATTTATAGGAGTGGCAAAATGATAACAAAAAGAACAAAGTAAATTGAATTTCCTACAAAAACAATGAACATTTTATGACTGAATATCTGCTCCTCTCTTTCTATATATCGTCATCCTTATCATCAAGTCATGTTGACAGCATGGATTCTCTTGATTCTCTCGCACCATCGATCCCAATAAGTAATTGCTCCTGGCATGTCCTTCTTGATGGCATTTAGTGTCTGCACAGAGATGATGAATATAAGATTTTGCTGGTCAGCCAACACTGGTGTGTCCATGTGCAAGAGGCTGTAGGATAATGTCACATGAATTTGTCCTTACTTTTCCAGCAATGTCCAACATGTTTTGCTTGACTTACTTGGATGTTTTGCAAGATGGGAGGTAAGTGGCCGTATAGCTGATGTTTCGTAGAGTGCTGCTTTCAGAATTTGTTTAAAACAGTATACAGTATCCTTGTATAGTCCCTATCTAATTTTTTCTCCAGGCATTTTTTTAAAGACCAAGTGGTAGAACCATACAAATGTACTGACAGAGTTACAGCTAGGAAGAATTCCCATCTTATTTTATCAGAGAGATCAGGAATCTCTCTCTCTCTCATATATATATAAGAATTATAGATTAAATATAAAGATTAAAATATATGAGTACTTGTGTAAAAACAGTAAGTATATATATATATATATATATATATATATATATATATATATATATATATATATATATATGTCTATCCCTCTATAGGTGAATTAACAAATTATTCAAAGATATTTTATTAAATTAAGAAAGTGCTCAAATTCTGGTCAGTAGTACAGGATAAAGCCTAAAAGAAACATATTGACTTCACTCATGGTTCAATACATGAAACTGAATAATGAAGCCAACATGAGGCGGTGAGATAACAGAGTAATATATATATATATATATATATATATATATATATATATATATATATATATATAAAAAGATAAATGGATAAACCTTGAAACCCTTACCACAAATGGACTCAACAACCAATTAACACACAAAACATTCCATTTTAACCCTCAAATACTAATTGAATGTTAAAATATTCATTGTATTTTATAGGCTAAACTTCTTAACATCTTTGGAAAGAAAAAAGATTTATGAATATGTGCAGAATCAAATAATATAATTGTTTAACTAAAATTCAAATTACATTGCCACATGAAGCCAATCCTTTGGGATTTATATGCCTCTCAAGTCACGAAAAATAATACATAAAATAAACATCTGATGATGGGTGAAGGCTGAAACCAGTCGTGATTAACAAATTTACTGAATTTTTTTTACCAATGTTAATGTGCCTGTTTTTTTTTTCAGTCATGAAGATTATACATCTCGACCTACCCATCTATAAGAGTTTCTGAAAATTTCTTGGCCCATCCAGGAAAAGGAAATCACTTCGATTTTAAAAAATGTTTTTAAATGAATTCTTTTCAGGAAAAAATTAAGAAAATCTATCTCTTTCACACACACTATACACATATTTTTATATAAAATTTGCAAACTTAAAAAATTTTAAAGTCAGGGTCACAAATTTAACAATAAATGAGAGAAACTAAAAAAAATTAAGACATTAAAATAAGATTCTGATAATTATGTTGTAAAATGTATCAT
This sequence comes from Sepioteuthis lessoniana, assembly GCA_963585895.1. NCBI lineage: Eukaryota > Metazoa > Mollusca > Cephalopoda > Myopsida > Loliginidae > Sepioteuthis > Sepioteuthis lessoniana. The sequence goes on along the minus strand of CAUZXS010005068.1, from coordinate 39,442 downwards.
GATGCATTGCAGGATGACACAAAATATCAGTGAAGAGACAAGGAAAAGAAATCAGAAGACCTTTTTCTCCACCTCCCACAAAAGAAAGAAATTGATTTCTGTTGGTCACAGTTTTTTTTTTTCTCTCTCTTTTTTCTTCACCTCACTCTTTTACTTTTCTTTCCTTATCCTCTAATTATTTTTTCTTCTTTCCCTGATTAAACAGGTCTTTAAAATGTGTTTTTTTCTTTTAGATTCTTTTATATACTATTTACTGTATTGCCCATTAATCCTCTGGGTATATGTATTTTTAAATTGAATAACTTGACACAAAAGCTTTCTTATTGTGTAAAATATTGAAGAGGCTCTTGACAGCTGAAACACTTGTAATAAAAGAAAAAATAATAAATATGAAAAGTTAACATATTCGAAGACTTCCTTTTACACACACAAGTTAATAGGTATTTTCAGCAGAAAACTTGTTTCTTGTGTCCTCTAAATGACAAAAGCAGACAGTTTCTCCTTCAAAAGGTCCACTCTATATGCTGCAACTATGTGTCACTCTTGTTTTGGTTCTCTGCAGTCAAGTGCTTTGAAGTCCTTATGTACAAGATAATTCATGCATATTTCATAAGCAATAGTAAAATAATAACTCACATTATAAATGTCCACAGCCCCCTGAAAGACACATGAAGCAGTGCATGCTTTTTGTTTCAGGTAAGCAGAAGTCATCATATATTGTTCAATTTATTTTCTATATTTATATGCATCTTTTAGGGGTTTTTTTTTTATAGCAAGTCAACTCATCAAAAATTATTTTATGCCTAGAGATTAGGGAATTGTGTTAATTGCAGATTTATATTTACATATTTGTGCAGTTGTTAAAGAGATTTTTTCCACAGTTATATATCATCAAGTATTCCTATTTAATACAAATATACATTTGTATGGTTTAAAAAATCTAATACTAATAATTATATAGTTTCAAGTAATTATTTCTAACAGTAATTTGTTTGCACAGTTATATGGTTTCAAGTAAATATTAATAATTCTTAGTAAACATAACTTCAAGTTCTTAATACAAATGATTTATAGTTATATCAAGTGTTCTTATCAAATATAGATAATTTATAAACAGATCTATTTAACCTGTGGATGGGACCCTAACAGGTACTACCACTCTGGGTCAGAGTGGATCTGGGAGTAAAGGCAATGAAGGGGTATTCCACACTCCCCAAATCTCCAGGACTGGAACCTCTCCATCAGATGTAGTATAGTGTCATACCCAGAACACCCTTTTTGGAGGGAGGTATCACTCTTCTGCAGCATCTTGTAAGCTCTGATTTATGGTCTGGGAGACCTGGGTTCAATCCCAGGTCGCATCATACCGAAGACTTTAAAAATGGTACTTGATACCTCCTTGCTTAACACTCAGCAATATAAGGTATGTATCAAGAGTAAAGTGGAGCAATTCAGGGAAAGGAGTAGCGCCCTCCCCAACACCTTGGTGTAGTAACTATTGAAAAGGGAGCCTTCTGGTTGCCCTTGACTAAGGTTGCCAACTTACTTACTAACATATGTATACCCTATACACACACACACACACACTGAGACATCAACATATTTAAATTTCATTTGTTGGAATGAGGTCATTTAATTGTTTTTAGTGAATATCTTCCTGTGTTGTGGCTGAACTGTTTTTATCTGGTGAATAATACCAGCAAATGGATACTAAAAAGAAAACCAGGCAACATTGAGAGAAAGAGGAAATTAAATACATTTCTTAGATAGACAGACACAAATATACCTCCACTCATTTCTCCTAATAACTAATCTGGAATTCAATTAATTAGATAGCAGAACCAAGTTAAATGAAATTGTACAGTATTGAAAAAAAAAAAGAAAAAGTTTTAAATGAAAATAACAGACAGTGAAAAAACTGAACCATTTTCTTTTATTGCCACAAATTTGAATAAAACTTCAATGGCAGACATATATAGGAAGTGATTATTTTTCTTGATTATTGTTGTCAAAATTCCCTAATTTATATCGAAAAGACATAATTTTCTAAGAAAATTCTCAGAAATACTAAAAAATAGAAAAGTAAAAAAAATTTTCTTTTCTTTTACAAATTTGTCATTAGTCCTTTGCTAATGGCTAGTAAGCAGTTGTCAGAGTTTGAAAAATACACTTAGTGATATTGAAAAGAAATTTAATTGCCATCATTCATCAAATTTTGTTTTCTTCGAAAATTATAAGAAAACTAGAAATTATCATAGAAAAAAAAGAAGGTCATAGCAGCAAGAGAAAAACTATTGCATCTGATGATACAAAAATTATAAGGGAACTTTAACAACAATAATCAAGAAAAATAATCACTTCACATGTACGAGGGGCATATGATAAGTTACCAGACTTTTTTCGTATGGCCACTTTTATTGATAGTACACACATGAAACTCTAGTCCCCTTCGAAGGAATCTCCTCCGGCTGCAATGCACTTGTACCGTTCCAATAACTTCTGGAAGGCCCCATGGAAGTCCTCTTGTGTGAGCGTGTCAATGACCTTCGTCACAGCCTCTTTCATCTCCTCAATTGTCTTATAACGACAGCCTCTGAGCTTAGGGAATAACCAAATGTCACAGGGAGCAAGGTCTGGACTATAGGGAGGGTGAGGAACTGTCTTGATGCTCATCTTGGTCAAATAGTCTGTGACAAGGATGGAGTTGTGGACTGGTGCATTGTCCTGGTGGAAATGCCACTGACCTGATTTGAAGAGTGCTGGCCACTTCCAACGGAATCTTTTCCTGAACTCCCTTAAAACCTCAACATAGTAACCCTAATCCTAACCTTCGGGCCAATCAACTCTGGTGTATTGACTTCCTTACTCCTCCCACACCTCTCATCATCCCTCATAGACTCCCTGCCTTTCTTGAATCTCTTATGCCACTCAAAAACTAATGCTCACTTCATGCAAGATGCTCCAAAAGCAGTCTGAAGCATTCCATACGTTTCTGTGGCATTTTTTCCAAGTTTAAAATAGAATTTTATTGCATATCGTTCTTCTAAAGTGTCAGATTGCATTTTTGAAATTCATCAGCTGTGACAATCAGGCTTTAGTAGGGTGTATTCCAATTCCTGCTGTAGCTGTTCATTTGAACCTGAAATCATAGAAATTGGCCAGTCATCTCATAAGATGTATAGCAATAACATACTGAATTTTCAAGAGTTGACAACAATTTTAAATGCCCATACGAAAAAAGTCTGGAAACTTATCGTATACACCTCGTATGTCTAAGACATTGGAATATCATTAGAATTTGTGAGATTAATACAAAAATTGTTCAATTTTTTTCACTGTCTGTTTTTTGCCCAGTACTGTAAAGAAAAAAAAAAAAACAAATAAATTTAATAGAAAAAATAACAAAACAAAAAACACTGGGATAATATCTTAAGATAATACAAAAATTTTACAATCTTATATTTTCTACCACAAGAATCCACTGCTACTTTTTCAGGGTTCAGAAAAGCAACATGATGAATATATATTACTGGCAACTGGAGTATATGATAGGCATTGACTTTCCAATGATAAAATAATGGAGTCTAAATATAACAAATAGATTAGTCAACAACAGAAAAAAGTTTTTCCAGCCATATTGTCTACAAAAGGTTTACATAATGATTAATCTTTCTGCCAGTTGTTTAACTTTCAAAAAATTTCCCTAAATTGTTGGGAGGAGCAAATATGTCATTTACTCTCTTCACCCTGCAGATAACAACATTTAGCATGACTGAATATTCAGGAACTGCCCAGTCTGAGCAAATAGCAAGTAAAAAAAAAAGAAATTTTAAATTTTTTATTGTGCTTTTATTCCTGAAGAAATGAAGAAACTGTATTTGATAGCTTATAGGATGCACCTTAATTCGGGAAGCAATTTAAAAAATGAAGTAATCTATCTAAACTACAAATTTCAGGTGAAGGGTTTTTGCCTGATATTCATAGCCCTCCACACTATGAGTCATTTTTCAAGTTTCATATGTATTCAAGATTCTTATTAATTCACAATATTTTACATTTAAAAACCTTAGTAGGTTTATTCAGGTATAGGCATAGTTAAGTGTCATCACTTCATTTTCTTCCCGACTGCTGTTATTTTACATGAAGTACCGGTAAGTACTTTTGTTACCTGAAAGCTTGTTAGCATTTGAGGAGATGTTTATGGCTTAATTTAAGGGTCGCTGCAGCACTTGAACTCCACTAACCAATAATTCAAACCTGGCCCTTGACCATATGAGACACGGGGTGATTTTCTGGGACACTTTTAGAAAAAACAGTGTCTTATAAGCCATCAAATATGGTATATCAAATATATTAACACAAGCATAGTTCCTGTCAAAAATGACAGAATTATTTACAAATGAATGTGTACCTCAGAATGATCTGCAGAGAATGAAAATGATACTTTTCAGCACTTCTGCTTAGGATCAATGTTTGGTTTGATTTCTTTGTTTAATGGCATATCAACCTTCATAGGTTATTTCATGCCAAAGCCATTCTTGAGGAAAAGAACAGTAGTTGTACTATTTAATTCATAGCTGCGGGGAATAAGGTGGTTCATACCTAAGATGAGTGTATAGCATCAAGTACATAATAGGTGCTGATATAATATACGGAGTGAGCACATAAACACTTCTTGATTTCAAGTAGTCATAACATCAAAACTTATTAGAATAGGTTTAATAATATGGTGACATCACATAAATTAACTTAAAATATTTTTCTCACTAGCATGAATCTGTGTATCCCTCCCAGGGCAGTGACATCCAAGATGGCCCACATCAACATGTTTTTGTGCTTACCCTGTATATATAAGTAAAACTAAAGTTGGTGCCCTTAGTTGAGGGTGACCCGAAGGTTTCCTTTTCAATAGCTACCACAGGGGAGGGTGCTACTCCATTCCCTGGTATAGCATCAGTACTGGTAAAAATCCCATGATCACTGTAAAGCCTAGAAATATGCACATGAAACAATCATTATTTCAAAGAGTAAAATAAAAAAAATACCCTCTCCCAAAAAAACACAACTAATGCATGAATATATAAATGATTATTCTAAGTTGCTAATTCTATTTTTTTTTTTTTGGTAATATACAAGTTGTTGGAGTCTTGTGAGTGAAACAGCACAATTTCTATTCATAATTTGCCTAAATTACATACTACGAATATCAATTGATCAAATGAAAGAAAATAGCTTCACACTAAAAAAAGGCAAGAAGCAAATGATATTCAATGGAAACAATTACCGATGCAGACTACACAGATGATTTAGAACTTCTTGCAAATACACCAGCTCAAGCCAAATATCTGCTACATAGCCTGGAGCAGACAGAGAGAGGCATGGTCTTTATCTGATAAAACAGAGTTCATGTGTTTTAATCAAGATGGTGCTATCTTGCCATTAAATGGCAAGCCTCTGAAATTAGTTAACCAGTTCAAATACTTTGGTAGCAATATCTTATCCACTGAAAACAATGTCAATATATGCATACAAAACGTATCAACTGCAATTAACAGGTTAATGGCCATATAGAAATCTAATCTCTGATAAAATAAAACGGGAATTTTTTCCACGTTATTGTCATGTCAGTAATATATTATGGCTACACCAACTCGACACTGAACTAAACACTTAAAAGCTAGATGGGAACTAAATAAGAATGCTACATGTTGTTTTCAATAAATACTAGAAGCAGTACCCTACAAAACAGCAGCTGTATGACCACTTACCTCCCATCTCACAAACTATCCAAGTAAGACAAACAAGACAAGCAGGGTCCTATTGAAGTAACTACAAAGTCTCCTATGAACTCCTACATGTGGACATACTAGTGTTGTTCAACCAGGAAAAACTTAAATTCATCAGCTCTGCGCAGATACTAAAAATCCTTCCAATAGGGATGGATAGCAAAAGAGAGTCAAAGGAATCTATGTTGTCAATATACCTTGATATTTATACAGGTATAGATTCCATATACTCATCTTTGGCAAAATTGCCAAAGAGTGACATTTTGATCTTCAACAACAGCATGGTGGTTTTGAGTGCTTGCCAAAGGTCCAAAAGAATGGGGCTCAATCCTAGGTTGAGTCATACCAAAAACACAAAAACTGGTACAGGGTGGAACGATAAAATTGTCGCCCTAGAAAAGACAACATGATTTCATTTCCGTTTAATGAAAACTGGTTTTCTTTTTTTGTTGCAGACCATCTACTAGTTGGCCAGTTGTGCACAAATCCCAAGAGCAATAGGAGCCTTCTATCATGTCTGAAAGTGACACAATGTTCAACGAGTGAGATCGGAGATGCGCCGCTGTACAACTCATGCTCTCTACCGATCCAAGTTATGACAACAGGATCATTGCCAGCACCCTCAAAATGCAAATCCGGAGGGTTCAATGCTTGAGGGCACAGCTCAATGCATCGGACGACCCTTTGGAGGTGGTGGAGCGGAAGGACACCGCCAGGAAGACCCGGACCAAGGAGTTCATCGAAAAAGTCCAGGCAATCATTGATGAAACTCCCCAGTGGCCTATTCGGCAGATTGCCAGAGATTTAGGTGTCTCACACAACTGTGAATGCGTGTGTGAAGGAGGACTTGAAGTGTAGGTCCTACAGGTGCCAGATAACCCAGATCTTGACTGAGAAGACAAAGAACCTAAGGCTAATCAAGTCTGTCAGGCCCCCCTCCCCTGACCTGAACTCCCTAGACTACTTCATTTGGTCATATGTCGAGAACATCACCAACATGACCTCCCACAACACCAAAGCCAGCCTGATCGCCGTCATCCGCCAAGTATTCGCTGAGCTTCTGCCGGCGCTTGTGGAAAAAGCATGCTCCCAATTCCGGATCCATATTGAGGTGGTGATTGAGGCTGAAGGCAGCTACATTGAATAGATGTCAGCTGTACTACATAATCAAGGTACCTGAATTGATTTTTTCAATAAAAGTTTTAAAATAAAGCTGTAGTGTTGTTTTTTTTAGGACGACAATTTTATCATTTCACCCTGTACTTGATGCCACCTTGCTTAACACTCAGAATTATAAGGTATGGATCAGAGTAAGTGGAGGAATCCAGGGGAGGGAGTAGTGCCCTACCCTACACCTTTGTATGGTAGCTATTGAAAAAGGAGCCTTCAGGTTGTCCTTGACTATGGTTGGCCACCAACTTACTTAACTTACTTACAATGTGCACAGATACTACATTCTCATCTTAGCAGATGTCATATATTAAGATTACCTTAGTTTAACATAAGACCAAAAACTTGAGGCATTCAGTGAGAATTAAATTCGCTAACAACATTCTGCAAGTTTAGCTTGATAACCAATATATTACAAAATTACATCCAAGAAAAAAATTGACAGATGAAGGAAGAAAGAAAGAGAAAAGGTCACACAGTTCAAAGACAGATCTTTGTTTTATCCAACTCTACACTGATCTAAGTATGATTTTTTCTTATGAAAGTAACAGATAAAAATAAAGCATTATTATACTTTAAATTTAGAAGAGTGTATTATTGAAAGGAAATTAACTTTCCCAAAATATATTACTTATATTTTTTGTGGCAAAAAACATGAAAAATGTTTTCTTTAAAGTTGTCAAGGTAAAAAAAAAAGGACTAGTTCTTAAAAGTAAAAATGGTTTCAAGTCATAAAATACATTCTTTTCAGAGTGGATGAAGTGTGCATTTGTGAGAGGTGGTGGAGAGGATCTAAGAAAATAAAAATAAAATAAACAAATAAAAAGCTTGTATAAGTAATGCTTATAAGTTCTTGGAGTTTATGTAGTTTGTGATAATAAAATAGATAAACACAAAAGAAACTTTATTTCAACCTGGAAATCCAACAACTCACATGTTAAGTGTATACGGAAGTAGTTTTGTTGGATCTTATATTAAATTTAAAGAATCATCTTATTCGAAACATCCATGAATCAAAGCAAGTAATTGTGTGCAGTAAGTTATTTAATAACAGGCGCTCAGTTGGCAGAATTCATACTCAAAAAAACTTTTATGGCAAAATGGACAAAGAATCCAGAATCAATAGAGCACATACATCAGAAAGTATCAAAAATATTTTTCTTTTTAATTAACTATATGTTTGGAAGTTTATGTAATGCTCTACATATAGCATCTTTCGATGATCTTAGCTCTTCTTTTTTCAAGTATTAATAATGATATACTACTACAATAATAATGATAATTATTATTACTACTACTACTACTACTACTACTACTACTACTACTCAAAAGAGCCCTGAAAACCTGAGGAGACTTGCTGTCACTCAGACTCCAGTGAAATATCATCAGTTAATGGTGATGTGAAAAACTCACAAGGACAGAAGAAGAAGAAGAAGAAATAATAATAACGATGATGATGACCTAGTGTTTAGATGTATACATGAAATAGGTTTTGTAGTAAAGTGTAATATTGTGTATTATGCATGAGTCTTAAGAATGTATTGTCCCTTGTGTCAATTAATTCTTTTTTTGTCTTTCTTGCTTTCTTACTTCCCTATCTGGTCAAGGGGACTAAGTGCTATGGGGGTTATTTCTCTTTGAGTTTGGCAAGCTAAAAAACACTCATTTTTTTTTTTTTTTTTTTTTTTACAAATTAAGTTTCTTTTATTTTTTGAGATCTGCGGAGTGGTCTTGGGGTGAAGGGAACTGGAAGTGTTTAGTTGGTATTGTGTACTGAAACGAGGTGTCCCTGTCCCAATCAATTCTGTGCTTCATTTGAAGTTGGCACAAAGAGTGACATATTGCATCCGACCAAATCGTTTTTTGTAGAGACTATGATTGAATGGGGGTTTTTAATGTTTGATATTTATCCAACCTCCCACAAGGTCATTTTACAGTGAAGGGGCTATATAAAAATCAAGACTCATACACAGCTGTCATAAAAAAAATACTTGATCCCATCAGCATTTCCCTGGGGAACCAAGTGATAAACTCAGTTCTGCCAAGCAGGTAAAGCCTAAAGGGGGGCGTCCTGGATCCAAGCAGTTAGCAGAATAACACCATTGCAAACACCAAGTAGACTCCCCCCCCCAAAAAAAAAACAGGGATTGGTATGTTTTTATAAAGACAGCATCTTCTGGATCCTAGGGTAATGCTTCTCTATTTGTGATGGATGTTGAAGAAGCAATGTTGCTTTTCTCTGATGTACTCTCCTCTTTGTTAGATGAGTACTTGTTTGGGGTTTCAAAGGAGTAGGTGTGAAGATAGAAAGGGGATTTTTGTTTTTAATTTTCTCCCCATTAAGAATTCAGAGAGATTTCCAATTCTGAAGTGGGCTTGCCCTATACAAGAGAATTGCATTGTAGAGATATTTGACTTTTTTGAGCAGATTTTTTACAGTTTTTATGACCCTTTCTACTTCTCCATTGCTCTGCAGATATCTGGGTTAACTTTTTGTGTAATTGAATTGAAAATTAGCAGCAAACTTATGAAACTCTGTACTGGCAAATTGAGTCCCATTGTCTGACATGACAATGTCTGGAATTCCATGGACAGTAAAGATGCTTCTCAATTTGGCAACCAGATTACTACTAGTTTGGTTATTAAGGCAGCATATCTCTGGTCGTAAAGAACAATAGTCCCCCATTAGGACATATGTTCTGTTGAAAAATTCAAACAGATACATGCCAAGTCTTGACCAAGGATGCTCAGGAAAGGATGAGGAAAATAAGGTTTCCTTTTGCATGGGTCAGTATTTGGCAAAAGTAGAGCAGTTCTTTTTAAGGTCTTCAATATGAGAAGAGATGAGGAACTACCAATCTGAGGAAAAAGCAAGAGCACAGCACTTCACAATTTCCAGGTGTTCCTCATCAATGTGGTACTATTAACCAACCCCTCCGCTCGGGCAGGATATGACACAAGGTCAATTTTTAAGCGGAGTTTAACAGGTTTTAATTCAGAGTTTTCCTTCTCCTAGACTAGTTGCCTCACCAAGGCTGAAGAACCTAGTCCGTCCTACTATTTACCCATAGCTGGAGGGAGAATAAGGGGGTTCATACCTTTCCCAAGGGTATTTGCCCGAAAGTGAACGTAATAGCGCGACTGGAGTACGAACTCGCGTACTACGATTCCGCAGTTCATCGCTTTAACCATTACACCACGAGGACACTCCTCATCAATGTGGTTGAGCATTTCAATCCTGGTAGAATCACAAATCAGCCAATGAACATCAACAGATTATTTTGTTAAGTTTGACATGATGCAGAAGTGAACATTTTTTTTCATGTTTAAAATAAAGTAGAACTAGGAGTGTGTGTATGTGTGTCTGTCGGATTTGAAAGCGTGGGGGGGGGTATGTATGTGTGTGGGCCTACTTGAGTGAGGAAAAGGAAAGAAAAGTTTTTCTTTCTCTTGAGATATCAGATTACTGGGTAAAAGGCCAGGAAGCCATTAAGTCTGGTTTTGACTTCACACCTCAGAGAGATCAAAAAGGTAGATTTTTTTAGTACCAATAAATTTTAGATTCTCAGCCAGATAAAAAAAAAATATGTTTCTTCAATCAGTGGGAAATTTAGTTCCGGATTTTTTAAATGAATAGAGATCACTTTTTTTGAGAGGAGAGCAGTTGTCCTCACATGCGCTGAGAGGTAGTTGTGTTAGCAGTCGGCCCCACATGTGCCGTGGGCCTTTGCATGCACCAACAGAAAAGGTAAGATATAGTACACTAAGTGTCATGTGACCTCTCTCAAGGCTGACTGAGAGAAATAAAGAACATCCAAATCAAAAGAATCTTGGACTTTTGTTTATCAGCGTGGGAGATGAAACGGATGGAGAAAATATCCCAAATCTGAATTGTTAATACATCCTACAAGAAAAGGGTTATTACATAAGTGTTCTCAGCTGATCCAGTACCACATAAGGAGTGGTGATTCTGGTATGTAGATAGGACATCTATTTAAACAGTACTCACAGATTTTAACTGTTTCAGAATCCAGATTCTGTAGTTCTTTGATCCGTGCAACTTGTTTGGTAAAACTGGAAGAGAGTTGGTGGTTTGTATGGCAAGTAGGGTTGTACATCTTCTATGAGGAAGATGTCTGATCAGTCTAGTTGATTGTAGGGTGTATGTGACAATGCATCTGCAGTTGTCTGATTCTTTCTCGATACAGGCATGACATTTGGGGAGAATCACAATCTGAATTGCTGGAAAAAGGTGGCATTTTAACTAGTTTGATGGTTCATAGTAGGGTAACCAGGGGTTTGTGGTCAGTTTCAATAGTAAAGTTTAGGCTAAGGATATATTCACTTAGTCTTTTACAGGCCCAGGTAACTCCTAGTAATTCCATTTCTATGATGGTATAATTAAGTTCTACATTTGAAACCAAGCATGAGATGCAGCATACTGGGTGTCATCTTGCATCTGGTAAAAGATGGCATCAATTTCAGCATTAGAAGCATCCATAACTATAAAGTAAAGTAAAGTTGGCAACTGTAGTTGGGGGTGACCTGAACACTCCCTTTTCAATAGCTACGACACCGAGGTGTAGGGGAGGACGCTACTCCTTTCCTTGGATTGCTCCACTTTACTCTTGATACATACCTTGTAATGCTGAGTGTTAAGCAAGTAAGTATCAAGTACCATTTTTAAAGTCTTTGGTATAACCCGACCTGGGACTGAACTCCGGTCTTCTGGATCATTGGCCAACACTCTACCAATTAGGCCCATGAATGTCTCCTATTTGGGACTGTTGTGGGTGAGAGTAGGAGGTGATACAAGGAGAATTTTAATCTGATGGAATGCTGCTATTTCTTGTTCTTTACTTCATGTTCATTCAATGTTTTTGTATAAGAAGCATCATAAAAAGGCTGTGATGTCAACAAGATTGGGCATGAATTTGGCCAGTTGGTTTATGATACTCATGAAGCATTGGAGCTCCATGATATTGGGGGGGGGTTGTTAGTCACTTCTAATTTCATAGAATCCGGGTGGATATGAGTGTTGTCAATGATATGCCCTAAGAAAACTCATGTTTTCTCTTGAGTGCAAGGTCGACATCCTACAACGAAGGTAACAGTTTTAAGTGATGTGGTCATTGCTGTGGACAAGGATATCCTCAATATGGCAAATTACTCCTATGTCAGCCAGAATTGTGGATATCCTTTGAAAATTTCACTGGGTAAACTGATTCTGAAGATGAGCCAGTTGACACAATATCTTCCAAAAGAGATGATAAATGTTTTATATTGCTGGGATTCTTCAGTCTATGGTGTTTGCAAGAATTCATTTCTCATATCTAGCTTTGAGAGGATTCTGGAGTTTCCAGGTTTGACCAGGCTTTTATCTATTGAGGCTATTAGGTAGATCTCATGTTGGACAGATTTATTTATGCGAGGTCCACAAAAAACATCTTGAGTCACTTGGTTTCACTTACAAGCTCACCTGAGGATTGACAACATGAAACTCTGAGTTGTGATTTTTTATCCTGTTTCATTATCTTATACATGAAATATAATGTAGAAGGAATGTCTTTATCTTTCATTCAAAAACAACCTAACATACCCCTGTAAACTTTACTCTCTCACTGAAAGTGGGTTAAAAAAAAAGAAAAGAATGAGGCAAAATGAAAAGTAGGAGAATGAAAAGGTGGGGGAAAGAAGTACTTATCACATTTATTATTCAGTTTTTGACAAATTCAGGAAAAAAAAAGTTCTTTCTTACCCTTGATTTTTATTTTCTGTTGACAGAGAAGCAAAAAAAATTCATGCAAGTGGTGTTACATGGGTAGAGTGTGTAGCAAATTAGCATAACAAGTTAATATAACAAAATGAAGCATATTGTAGAAGAGGAAGGAGGTGTCCCATTGGGTAACGGTTATCATTGTAGGAAATAGACACAGCAACACGAGTTCAAATCCTGGATAAGGCTGATTGCATTTCACATCGCATTAAAACCCTTGGGAAAAGTATGAATCCAATTATTCTCCCTCCATTATCATCATTGTGTCGTGCCGCTAGCACAGATATCCTTGACCCTCTCTCGCCACTTCTCCCTATCGTTTATCACCTCTGGCAGGTCCTCAGGGCTACATCCCGTATCCTCACATAGCTGCTGTATGTATGTTCGAGCTGGTCGTCCTGCCCTTGCTCGGCCATAAGTAGGGGTCCATAGGAGTACATTATTTATGAGCTCGTCCCTGCTTCTCCAGCAGTGTCCTGCATGTCTGGTTTGTCTAACTTGGATGGTTTTCGTGATGGGAGGCAGGTGGCTGTATAGTTGGTAAATAGTAGGACAGACTGGTTCTTTAGCCTTGGTTAGGCAACCAGTCTAGAAGGATAACTCTGAACACAAACCTGTTATACTCTGCTTAAAAACTGACTTTGTTTCACATCCTGCCCTAGCAGAGGGGTAGGTATATACACATACACACACATTATATATATATATATATATATATATATATTGTAGAAGAGGAATCTTCCAGGTAACTATGATAAAAAGGTCAATGCTAAAATGGACTTCAAAACATACAACAGGAAACAAATAACAGGAGGTTGAGTTGAACAAAGACTGTATTTTTATGTATTGATATATTTTTGCAGATGACCATATTTACCAACCCCTCCACTCGAGCAGGATATGACACAAGGTCAATTTTTAAGCGAAGTTTAACAAGTTTGAATTCAGAGTTTTCCTTCTCCTAGACTAGTTGATGAGCAATAATTTACAAGTGAAAGATGATATGCCATTAAATAAAGAAACCAAACCAATAATTTATCAATGTTTACAGGTGTGTAATTTTGTATGCATACAATGTACATAAATGTTTTTAGTATTCTTTTATTTTTAAAATTTTTGTTTCTTTTTCGTATGTCAGTCCTGAATTCCTTATTATTATCACCACGAAATTTAGGACTGATATTTTGGTTCAGTGATTGGAGAACAGGAAATATATTGGGTCTGTTCTCTATGAATACCAGACGCTTATTACTGTTTATCAGGGAATAACTATTCTGGATCCACTAGATTTTGGTGGTAAATTAGGGAAATGATGACAAACTTGGATCTTTTTCTAGTGTAGCAGTCACAGATCTATTTCCTCTCGTGAATCAATGCTCCTGCCAAGCAATTCAGCCACACACTGACCAATCAGAGGCAGAGTGCATTGATTCCTTCTTCCTCTCTAGTACTATTTTTTCTAGCCCTTTTTGGAAGTCATGACAAGTCAGAAAGAGCTCCAAGCTAGCAGCAAAGACAGACCTCTTTCGCGTCCTCTGCTATGGACATTCCACATGGAAGACCTATCTGAAGAGCACACTACTACTAGCTACACACACAGAAGAACCAGCTTTGCAGCCAGTCACATGAGCTACCTGCTACAGTGACACATCTCCAACAAACTCAAAAACCAACATACTAACCGGCGACACCAAAAAGAACCTTTTCTCACTCTGACTCGTTTACTTCTGTTACAATAATGTTACAAGACGAGATCTTGCCTTGATTTGAAAAAACAAAAAGAAAGAAAAGAAGAAAAGAAAAAAAAAACGGAAGTTAACACTTCGAGTTCTCAACTCAAAATGAAAAGTTAGTCGCTCACGCATGGGCTCCGCTCAGAACTTCCGTTTGCGATAAATTAACAAAAAAAAATACATTAATAAATATCCAATCGGAACGCTTCCCGCGGTGCACAAAAATTGCCGTTTCTGAGCCTACAGAAAATATATAAATAGACGGACCAAATAATTATCGGACTTGTTCTTTCACACGACCTGTGTTAAAGATTTTTCGCCACCGTCCGGCGCCTGTCATCCGATACATCAAACGATCGCCGCCGCTACCAACGCTGTCCTAATTCCGAGAAAACCATCCCTTCACCACGAGACAAGTACAGTGCATGAACTTTGTAACTACTACCACTGAATTTATTCTTTAACTGTGAACATATTTCTCCATTCTACTCTCTGTACTTAATCTATTTATAAGAATTTTTCTATAACATCATTACTGTGTTATTGTGAGTATCTATACGTTCTTTTGTTTTGCAACCATACGCATTTCTCGCCCACAACTCAGAATATAACACTGGTGTCAAGTGTGCAGCAAAACAAGTATGGAATACTCCGGCCTTTCTCGATCAGAAATCTTGGAACTTATAAAACAGCAAAAAGCAGCGATTCTCCAAACGAAAATTGACATGGAGCCGGCAGATAACCCGCAAGCACAATTAATCATTAGTGAACTGAAAACAGACCTCCACGAACTTTTAACTGCTCTGCAAACTACCGCGCATGATCGATCGCACACATTGCAACAACACACCACAAACTATGAGCTTCTATTGCGACAGCAGTCACTTCGGGACGCCACAAAATCCATCCGGACCTTTGAACCGGGCAGCGATGTAAACCGCTTCATTACGACCTTAATAAGGCTTACCCCATACATGTTAAGCCAGAATTAAGGGAATATCCTGCAATGGAGAAGGAGTTTGTCAAGCTGGCAAAGCAACTACTGAACGAAGGCATCTTCCAGCAGATGGAGGACTCAAGACAGCCCACGTCCACGTTCGAGGAACTAAAGGCTTACCTTATATGCACCCACGGGAGCCAAATGACAAACTTTCAGTACCTAAGCCGAGCATGGGACCTTCAGCGACACGAGGGAGAGAAACTCACTGATTTTGCAGGCCGACTTGAAAACACAATCCGAGAGGCCACAGTCCACATCACGGCAAAATTCAAGTCGGACAGACAAAATGCTGAGATGACGGCCGAAACTGCGTTTTCCCTAATGCGGGCCATGCTCATGAGTGAAAAGATCAAGGCATGGACACCTAACATCGATCCACACCTCGTCAAAACTATGGACACTACTCAGCGGGTGGTATAGCCAGCGATGCGCAACGCTATCTTGATTGTGGTATCAAAACGGACATCACCACCGCCACTGAAACCACTGCGCTGATGGCGAGCCAACCTACACACTCTGACAAACCTCGTAGCCTTGAAAGTGACAAGATACTAGCCGACGTACAGCTACAGTTGCTGGATCTGAACAAGCAACTGCGGCAAACCCACAGGCGGAACCCATCCATTGTTGACTGGAAAAGTCAAACCGCCCCCACCTACAACATGAAGCACAACCGGGCACAAAGAAGCGCTGGCCAACCCAGCCAACAAGCAATGTGCAAAAATTTTTTACGAGGCTGCGCATGCTTTAAGGGCAACAGGTGCCCATATTTTCACCCCCCCTCATGCTCAAGCACACATAGCGACCACTGACACCGGTTTACCTGGAATAGATAGCGATCAGCACAACCATGAACACGCGACGCGCTTCGACGAACTGGATTTTCGGTTGGGACCGAACGAGATGTGATGACTCGTTCCCAGGTCCATGTATCCACTCAGCATCATCACACATTTAACGTTCAAATCCAACCTGATCTCCGATCGCCCCTTGTTCAGATCAACCTCCGCAACAACGGCATCACATTCTCCGGTGTAGGCATGTTGGATTCCGGATGCACGACTTGCATCATTCCCATTTCTCGCTTACCTGAAGATGCAAGAAGACACATGTCCAAATCCAACATCCGAGTCAAAGGAATCGGAGGGAACATCTCTATTCTGGGCAAGCTCACCTGCGACATTACCTTGGGTGACGATACTTCCCCCGCTTTCTGCAATGTCGACACACTGATCACGACATCAGACATTCCCATCTTGATCGGTCAGAACATACTCGGCCACCACACACTGTTATCCTATACTATCGATAACCAGAAAGCTACTGTAGAACTTGCACGCACACTCCCATCTGGCAAGCTAAAACATACTGTTCCGCTCTCTACAACCTTCCATCCAAGGATAAAACCGACCCACAACCTTTCACACGGAGCCCTAACCATTTCCAATGAGGAACCACGAGCCACAGCCAGATCATCGCCTAACGGGTTGACTCTCAACCAAAAGCTCCATTGGCTTAAGCAAACCGTAGGCCTATCGCTTCCAGACCATCATAGCCGTAGTGAATTAGAAGCTACCGCCGATTTACTCATCAGATATGCGGACATTCTCGGCACCGACGACAATAGAAGGGGCACTTTCATCAAGCCCATACGCATACCAACCAACGGCCAGTCCAGGAGCCAAAAACAGCACCCTATAGCCCAAGCACTGGAGGATGACGTTGACGCGGAAATTGCCCGCATGGCAAGTGAGGGCGTTATCGAACCTTGCAACGACCCTAAAGGATTTAACAGTCCCGTTTTTGCCGTCCGTAAGAAAAACGGAAAGATTCGAGTGGTCGCAAATTTCAAGAGAACCCTCAACAAGGTGGTAGTCGACCTCGACCCATACCCAATACCTACCATTGACTCGACATTCAACAAGATTGGCGAAGGTAACAAGTACTTCGCAACACTCGACCTCCGCAATGGCTATTGGCAAATCGTCATTGACGAACGTGACCGCCATAAAACGGCCTTTACTTGGAAAGGATGCTGTTTCCAATACACCTGTCTGGCTTTCGGTCTAACATCCGCTGGACAAATCTTCTCGCGATGCATAGCTGAGGCTCTCGACACAGTGGCCTCACGCGCGAACATATCGTCATATATCGACGATAATCTTGTCCACGCCAAAACCTTCGAGGAATATGTGACAGCGCTGGAGCAATTATTTATTGCTCTACGCAAGTTCGGATTAAAACTAAACCCGGAAAAATGCATTTTTCTTGCGTCCGAAGCTAAATTTCTCGGTCGCATCGTGAATAGCGACGGGTTCAAGGCCGACCCCGAATATGTCCGTGCCATTATCGACATGAAACCCCCGACAACGAGAAAAGAACTACAAAGTCTCATCGGACGTCTCGTATGGATTCGGCAATTCATCGAGACACGCCTTAACGAGAGCATCAGAACCGACATGTTCTCCAATCTAATGGCCCCCATAAACAAACTAAACAAGCCCGGACGGACATTCGTCTGGACCGAAGGGGCCAACAAGGCTTTCAATAAAATTAAGAAGTGCCTCGCTTCACCACCAATCATTTCATTCCCCGACTTCACCGGACTCTTTATCCTCACCACCGACGCCAGCGATATCGCATGTGGGGCCATTCTCATGCAAGAGAATAAACACGGCCAAAAGAAAATAAGAGCAGTGGCCTCACACACCTTTAACGCGACGGAGTGCAACTGGTCAACAACTGAACGCGAGGCATATGCGATAAAATGGGCCATCACCAAATTCGATTACTTCTTGCGTAGTCGTCCCTTCGTCGTCCTCACAGATCATCGATCTCTCACATACTTGGATCAACGTGAATTCAACAATGCGAAGATACGACGATGGCAGGAGGAAATATCGTGCTACAAATTCGTCTTGGAATATGTAGAAGGTGAATCGAATGTCTGGGCAGACATGCTCAGTCGGAGATATGGCCACAGCAAGGACAAGCTTACGGCAGACCCGACACCTGCAGGGAAGCGCTTCAAACTCCAAGGCTCCAGTCTAAACATCTACGTTCCATCCTGGTGCATGGACGAAATCAAGAGCTCCCAGCTGCTCCCTGGGACTCACACAACACGGAACATTCAGCATCATCTGCAGGCCATCGACGCATTCCTCGCGTTTCATGCCACATCGACCATCCCGGTTGAAGAGATAGCTGACCACATGGGTATTGCAGCGGAACAAGCCTCTGATGACACACTTTCAAAAATCATCAGAGCTCTTCAGTTGGCAACCCCAAGACATCTGTATTGATGATCAGGGATACTACAAACACACCAAAACTGGTAGTACCCTACAAGCTCCGGACAAAATATCTCCACCAAGCCCATGACTGTGTCAACCACTCAGGGATCTCCCGCATGCAGGAACACCTATCCAGCTACTGGTGGGAGTTCAAAAATCGCGATATCAGGGCGTATGTTCAGTCATGCCAAACCTGCGTTAAACGCAAGGGAAATTACGGCATGCGCCGAAACTGGTCCACGGGCCATTGCAAGAGAGGCAGAAAACCATTCGAGGTTGTCTACATAGATTTTGTCTCAATGCCCCTCTCAAAGGGCAAGCGGTACATCCTTACTATTCTAGACAGCTTCAGCCGCCACCTCATGGCCATACCATGTGCCAGAGACCGCGCAATCGACGCAGCCCGCGGACTCTACCAGTTCTTTCTTCGTCACCGCGAGATTCCCCGCATTGTCTACTCCGACCGAGGAACCCACTTCACTGGCGAGGTCTACAAGGAATTTTGTGACCTAACCTCGATCACCCGGGAACTTCACTGCCCGTGGCGACCACAAAGCTCGGGGAACATTGAGAGGCAACACCGGACCTTAAAAAACGCCCTTTATATGATCTGCGAAGACAGAAATTGTGAATGGACGGACGTTCTCGAATCGGCAGTTTCCTCAATGAATGCCACAGCCAACACCGCCACTGGTGCATCCCTGCATTACATTATCACCGGCCGCCAACCAAACATTGGTCTACCGAAGATCCCCTGCCAAGACATCGTTAACAACAACCCAGGTGCTTACGGTATGCAGATAAACGCTTTGCTCCGACAGGTGCATCAAAGAGTCGCCTTGGCGAACAACGAGGCTGACCACAAAATGGAAGCCAAAGTGAACCGCAGCATCTTCAAAGACCCGATACAAGTCGGTGACAAGGTGCTACTCCACCGACCGCAGTCCGCAACAGCCCACTTGTCTCACCTGCCTTGGATAGGTGACTTTGAGGTCACCAAAATGAACGGTTTGGTGGTCCAAGTGAAAAACGAAAACTGTGAAACGCATTGGGTTCACCGCGGACACGTCCGTCGACTCGTACCGCGACCAAATCACCTGCAGCACATGCATCGACCACCCCCACCTCCAGCTCTATCCCCACCTCACCAAATTCCCTATCACCCGTCGACACGACCACTCCTACCTCCTTGTCCACCCCAGCAACCTATCCATCACCCGTTGTCACGACTCCCTACACTTTCGTCAGGGGAGCATCTTGTCGCAAATGACTGCAGTTCCGGAGACAATACTCAAAACCCAACGAAACGAACAACACGCGGGCAACTCCCAGCACGCTTTAAAACTTCGTTATGTGCCAAAAAACAAAATAAATAATACACACACCAACAAACAAAACAAAAACACACACGCAAGCAAGCACTAACAACATAGCAACCTCAAATCATGGTAAGATCTAGGGGAGCTGTTACAAGACGAGATCTTGCCTTGATTTGAAAAAACAAAAAGAAAGAAAAGAAGAAAAGAAAAAAAAACAGAAGTTAACACTTCGAGTTCTCAACTCAAAATGAAAAGTTAGTCGCTCACGCATGGGCTCCGCGCAGAACTTCCGTTTGCGATAAATTAACAAAAAAAAAAAAAATACATTAATAAATATCCAATCGGAACGCTTCCCGCGGTGCACAAAAATTGCCGTTTCTGAGCCTACAGAAAATATATAAATAGACGGACCAAATAATTATCAGACTTGTTCTTTCACACGACCCGTGTTAAAGATTCTTCGCCACCGTCCGGCGCCTGTCATCCGATACATCAAACGATCGCCGCCGCTACCAACGCTGTCCTAATTCCGAGAAAACCATCCCTTCACCACGAGACAAGTACAGTACATGAACTTTGTAACTCCTACCACTGAATTCATTCTTTAACTGTGAACATATTTCTCCATTCTACTCTCTGTACTTATTCTATTTATAAAAAATTTTCTATAACATCATTACTGTGTTATTGTGAGTATCTATACGTTCTTTTGTTTTGCAACCATACGCATTTCTCGCCCACAACTCAGAATATAACAATAATAAACCTTTCGTTGTGTTTTCAAAAGAAGTTTCGTTATTTATTTGTATTGTCAATTAATTTATAGTGTTATGGAAACTAACCATTAAACACTAAACTAGGACAGATTAATTTTTATATGAGTACAAAAAACATGCACTTTTATAGGCAATATTATCATTTTTTATTTAAAGTAACAAATCCTTTTTTCAAAAATATGGATGATCAAATTTTTTTCTCAATGTTAACTTAATGAATTCTTTGAAAAGTTTTATCTCCAATGTAACGCTTTTTATATTGATTATCTAGCAAGCCTCAGGGGAAAAAAAGAAAGTTTAACCTGAATTTCTTTTTAAAAAAATTCATTAACCACATCTAAGAAGATTAAACTACGAAAAAGATTTTTAAAAGATGTCTAGAAGAGCAATATTGTACTTTATTTTACCGTTTTTTGAACTTAAAAAAAAAAAAATAGGCACCTGTACGAATAAAATAGACAAACCCTAATATATAAGTAAACAATATCTAAATATCTATTTTAAAAACAATCAAAAATCATTTAACTGCACCTTCATTAACAAAATGATTGAAGGGAGTGGCGCACGACAAATCAATTAAAAAAAAACAAACGTCTTTTAAAATAAACCTCACCTTTTATTACTTTAAATACCGAAAAATTATCAAAATTCAATAATTAGCCGATTTGTGGTGAATTTGATTTTTTTTAACGGTGTTTTAGTAATTCTTTTTTTAGATTTGATAAAACATTCTTACTTGCTGTCCATAACAGTAGTTTAGTGATTTATGTTATTGCTAACTTCAATGGTGATACATTTTCCAGTTTTCATGTCATATTAATCAGTTTTCTTTCTCGCTGCTTATTTGTATTTGTTATTATTACAAACAGGCTCTTCTTTTGCCGCTAAACTGTCAATCAGCCGAAGGTCGATTAAAGTGGGGATTAGAGGAGGGGGAGATCGTTCATGAGTCGAAGCTCCATCCCTGGTGACTATGATGCATCTCGCCCACCCGAAGGTGGCCCAGCTTGAAGCCTCAAGTCTGCCTTTACTGGACATGGCCCACTGGCGAACCAGCGGGGCAACTGTCTTTCAAAGCCACAGCCAGGCGTTGATTGCAGTAGAGGCCGAATTATGTAACTAAAAATCGGGCAGGCAAAATGACGAACAACAGAAACAATAACATAGAGACAAGATAAATAAAGTTAAATAACCAGAAAGGAAGAAACCTCTCTGCTTTTATGTAATAAATTTGGTAAATTCTGTCACACAGTTCAAAGGTTGTCGGCAGTAGGGATTAGCAAGTTAAAAACCAAAAACAAGGAATATACACACACACACAGAGGTAAACAGTTCAAAAACAAATACACGTGATACGGAAAAAGAGCCGTAACAAAACAACAACAAAGTTACAGTAATACTCAAAAAAAAAAGAAGGGAAACTCTTACTTGAATCTTAAATTTTTTTCTTTTTCATAAAGCTGCGTCTTTCGTGTTCCTCAAAAGTTTTCAACAATAAGTTCATTCATAATATTCCATAAAACGCGCCGTTTCCGGTGAATAATACCCGTTTTTTTAAAAGGCCGGTGTCACACAAACTTCTGAAGCCATTCTCGCCAATTGGAGAAAAGTAAAATTCTCGTTCGTAACTTTATTTAAATTAAAAAACACACACCACTTCTGAGTTTTCTACAATTTCAGGAAACTCAACAAAATCATTCTCTCTTATGGATGGATTTAGTAACTGTATCCTGCTGAAACAAAATACCTTTATTTATATAATTATAAATTTTTAATGGAGCTCATTGGTCTAATGGGTAGACCTGGGTTCAATCCTAGGTTATGTCATGCCAAAGACTTTAAAAATGGTACTTGATGCCTCCTTGTTTATGTATCAAGGGTAAAGTGGAGCAATCCAAGGGAAAAGAGTAGTGCCCTCCCCTACACCTCAGTGTAGTAGCTATTGAAAAGGGAGCCTTCTGGTCACCCTCAACTACTGTCGTCAACTTTACTTTTACTTTTTTATTGGAGCTGAGGAAGATATTTCGTCGAGTCCCAGTGAAAATTTTTTTTTTGAATGATGGAGGTTTGTGTTGATGGGACTTTTTTCGCCTTCACTGGAGAAAGTGACGTGATTGGAACTAACACCATTTTTTGACATTGAAGTTGGAAATAGGAAACTGCCCTTTTTGGAAGAAGACTTTGGTTGGAATGGACTACTCAAAAAGGAGCTCCGCGCTTGACCAAAGAGAACCATGTGGTGTGAAGAAATTTTCCTATTCAGAGGAAAATTTCTAATGGCTGACTGAGAGCCTGATGGAGTTCTATCAGGTATCCTTTATCAATTGTTGAATTTTCTAATCGAAAGGAGATATTTATAAATGCTGAACGAAGGAAATTTTATCGATTTTCAAATTCAATTGCTGTATCTGCTATTCGAAAGGAGTTATTTATAACTGCTGAATGGAGGAAATTCTTTTAAGTTTTCTACTGTGGAATTGCTATGCCATGAACACAAAAATTATGAATGCAGAACACGAGGCTGTTGGAGTTCTCCCCTTCAAGACTCTTCATAAAGGAAATTTCTAAGAAACAAATTGCTGAAATCTGTCTCAATACATTTTTCTTAATTACAGTTGCTGCTGCGGCCGTTCAACTGAAGATTCTACTGTCGTGAAGACTTTCATTTTTTAAAGGACTTTTTTGAACCAGTAAGATTGTTTCATTTTTTAATTCTAACGAATTCTATTATTTCTTTGTATCTGTACCTCTGCTTTGTTCGTTGTTTTCGGCCCAAATCTTTTTTCGGAGACTACTGTCTAGAGTTAACTGTTCGGTCATTCGACTGAACGCTAAAGTGCAATAAATTTAGCAGTATGCGCTTTCTTTCTTTTTAAGTGAATTTAATAATCATGTTTTATATCCTTTTTATCTGTAAATAAATAGACAGTTTATTGGACCCATGTGTTTCTTTTATTCCTGGTTTAATATTGGAATTTAAATTGATACACATTGTGGTGAAAGAAGACCGTGAGTTATCACCATTACTGTGTGGTTGTTTTTGTTTTGTTTTTTTCTTTTTACATTGAAGGACTTGTTTCTTGTGTTATTTTTTGTAAGAAACATAATCCTTTCATTCCCACTCACCAAGGACCAATATTAGCATTAGTATATTCATGATATTTGAACACTGAATAAACAGAAGGGAAGACGAGATAAACTCATTTACACATTCAAGAACATTTAACATTTAATACATACAATATACATACCAGTGGTATTAAAAGAAAGAATACACGAATGTGTTCTAACAGATAAAAATATACACATATTGTTCCATGAACAAACAGTATGTAAAAGGGGTACAAAATCAAAAAAAAGTGTTGGTGATATAGCTATGTGACTTTACCATTCCCTGGTAGGATCAGAGACAATGTCTCTACTTTTCATAAAACAGAGGCAAGAAGAGGCCTAGAAGGGAATTCTTAGACTGTCATGAGACTCTCTACAAAGCCCCTAATGGATATGTCTATTTTCTAATGGAAATGATTATTCATTGCATCCTAACACATCTTATTGAAGAGAAAGTTGAAGGTCAGAAGATATTTTTCTTTTCCCAATAGATGAAACAATTGATCTGAATAAATCAAGATACTTTAACCAAACTATGACAAGCAAATGTTTTTTTAAATTCTCAAAATTCTCATTCCAGTCCTCCTAAATCTCAATTTTTAACCCTATATCAAAGGAATTGTAATTTTAAACAAAGTCAGGATAACTCATTCCTATAAATTCCAATTTGTTATTATCCTCATTTTTTAATGAGCTCCACTCATGATTCTTATTTTGTGTCAAAGGGTAAAAATTGGCAAACTGGAAATTTTTGGGATAATTAAACCTTTTCTTTGCATTTTACTTGTAATATGCATGTATATTATTTTTTTTTTTGCTCCAAGAGGTTCTATGTTGAGAAAAACATTCAAATTTGTCAAGCTTTTAATTTCATGGAATGAAAATTATCAGGTCCATTTTGGTCTGTGTCTGGTTTTACTACTGCTTATTAGTTGTTTTATCAGAGGAAAAGGGGAAATTGTTCTTTACTGTTCTTGACTGATTTGTAGCATCAGCTGAAAGACTATTTAGTATGATGAAATATCATAATTTTTTTCATCATGGAACCATTACACCATATAACAGTGTACAAATTAATTGTATTAAAAATAGTTACTTGAAAATATAGAACCCTGTTGGCTTGGGTTGTAGAATACACCAACTGCATCACTGCAGTGGGGTAAGACTTCCCCTATGAGTGTCCTAGATATGACATTAAATTTTTTGATGATGAAGCTCCAATCTTTTGGAGCTTTGAGGAATATGGAGTACCCCTTCATTGCCATTGCTTCCAGGTCTACTCTGGCCCATAGTGGTAGAAACTTATTGGGTCTTATCTATGAGTCAAATAGAACTGTGAGCAAAAAAATAACTCATGATAAATTGAATAGTTAGAAATAGAACTGTTTGATCATTTAACTGTGTAAACAAATGACTGATGTTTACTTGAATTTTTAGTGATACATAGCAATAAGTAAAAAGTAAAGTTGGCAACCGTAGTCGAGGGTAACCAGAAAGCTCCCTTTTCAGTAGCTACTACACTGAGGTGTAGGGAGGGCACCACTCCTTTCCCTGGATTGCTCCACTTTACCCTTGATACATACCTTATATTGCTGAGTGTTAAGCAAGGAGGTATCAAGTACCATTTTTAAAGTGTTTGGTAGGACACGACCTAGGATTGAACCCAGGTCTCCTGGACCATTGGCGAACACTCTACCCACTTGGTCAAACTGTATGCAAATGAATGAATAGTATTCAACAGAATAATTAGTGTTAAATAACAATACTTGTAATGATTTAATAGTGTGTAAACTAATGATTAATAATGAATAGAATTATTTGTATAAGAAATGCTAGAAACTATTTAACTGTGTGCAAACCCCCCCCCACCTCAGGCTTTAAAAAAATGTTAGCAAGAAAATGTGTTTAGAAATCCTATATATTTGATATATATGTATAAACTGGGTTTAACATTAAATAACCTTCAATGATTGATATGCCATAAAACCCAATCCAACCAAACCAAACCAAACCATTTGAAACTATAATTGTTTACTAAGTGTTATCATTAGTTACCTGTGTTAGAGGGTTAATATAATTAACAGCTCTGTACCACAAAGAGCTCCCAAACAGAAAATAATGAGGTACCCAAAGAATAACAACTTTGCCAAATAAGTTCAGACATTTATTTACATGAAGACCAAACAAAAACATTAACACATATAATAATGGTACTCACAGTATTTTTCACAATGAGGAATATTTCTCTGCCATCTTGATTGGTCAGAGTTACTCTACCTCCTGGTTAGTCAATATTCTTTCCTGGTTTGGACATACCAGCAATGTGTCCAACATCTGATACTGTCCACTTATCACTGGCTTTTTGGGCACTGCCAAGGGATAGTGGTGGAGTGAAAGCCAGGATTCATGTGACCGCTGGTAACTTAATCTTGTAGAGCAAGGGGTCTTTAGATCTCCTAAGATCCCTATACTTGAAAACATATAACAGTGTACAAATAAATGATTAGTACTGAATAGAAATAATTACTTGAAGCCATGCGACTATGTATAAATTATTAGTATTATATTGGAATACTTGAAACCATACAATTATACGAAAATAAATGATTATCATTAAATAGAAATCATTACTTGAAATCATATTGTTGTATCGTGGTAAGGAAACGATACTCAGTGAAACAAAGTTAATCCTTTATTAACTCAAGTGGTACAGTCTGACTAGTATTATAAGCCTCTCACTGTAGGTGTTATGCCTGAAGTTGGTCTTCAACTGACCAAGGTCTTTCAGAGCTCTTCTGTCTCTGCTTCTGCTACTGTAGCTTAAGAGATATGGTGTCTTTTACACTTCCGTGATACCGGAAGTAACATGGTACGAGCCACTATACAACACATATAATAGTGAATAAATTATAAATATTAGAAATACCTGATATAATACAACTGTGCAAACAAATGATTATTTTTAAATTGAAATAATTACTTGAAACCATATAATTATTAATATTAGATAGGAGTATTTGTAACCAAACAACTGTGTGCCAATTATTTATATAAGATTGGAATATTTGATATCATATAACTGTACAAACAAATGATTATTTTTAAATTGAAATAATTACTTGAAACCATATAATTATTAGTATTAGATAGGAATACTTGAAACAAAACAACTGTATGCCAGTTATTCATATTAGACTGGAATACTTGATATCATATAACTGTGGGTAAAAAAAACAACAACTCTTATACAATTGCACAAAAAATGCAAATTTAAACACAGAATGAACACAGTTTCCTAAACTGGCTGACATGCCATTAAATCAGTCAATTTTTCTTACTGAGCATCAATAGTTATTTTAGCCAGTTGTATATATTTGTAATCTGTGAATTGGTTTTTGTTGAGTATTTATTTTCTGTTCATATGTCTTGGTTAGAGCAGTTTTTATGACACCAAAATATCTCCTTTGCTAATGGTATCCTGAAGCTAGGCTGTAAGATATCAACTAACTTTACTCACGGACTGAAACATAAAATTTGATTGAGAAAAGTCAAAAATAGATAGATAGTGACCATGGATGCATTGAGAGATCATAATTGCAACGATGTTACCAAGTAAGTTATTCTATTTCAAGTCTATTGTTCTATGTTCTCCTTTTTGTATATCTTCATAGTATCATGGCTCTATATTTATCCCATTCATATGCAAATTACATACAACCACAATCCAATACCACTAAAATTATATTTATATTGATTGATTGATTGTTCTCCTGTCTTGGGTTATTTTATGCCGGAAGGTTAGGGAATCATGTTCATTGTATATTCATATTTTCTTATTTTGTGTAGTTGTTTCTTAAGTGTCTTTTTTGCACATAGTTATAATATCAAGTATTCCTATCTGATCCCTTTGGGCCATAGATGGGACCCTGACAGGTACTACCACTTTGGGTCAGAATAGATTGAAGAGTATTGGCAATTAAGAGGTACTCCATGCTCTCTAGAATTCTAGAACTGGACCCTTAACAATATATGCCGTTTAATCTCATACCCAGGACACCCCCTTTTTAAGAATCTTACCTCACTACTGAGGATACAGTCAGGGTACTCTAAGCTCTACTGATAGGGCAGAATATTATTTATGGAATTTCATAAAGTATCAGAATTGAAATATCAGAATAAAGTAAATCATCAATGTTGGCATATAAGTAAAATTTTATGTTCTTAGATGTGATTAATAACAACCTAATTTACAGGTCATATATTTTGCATTTTATCAAGGTTTGATGAATTAAAATCTGTATCATATAGGATTTGGCAGTTCTAAAATGGTTTGGTACATATAGGATCAGATTGGCTCAAAAAGTTTTGGTGCATATAGGACCTGAGTAGACCAAAATTGTTTGGTGTATATAGGATATGATTAGCCCAAAATAGTTTGGTGTGTATAGAATCTGATTACCCCAAAATGGTTTGTTCCATACATGATGTGAATAACCTAAAATCATTTGGTGAATATAGGATGTGCTCGGTCCAAAATCATTTGGTAAATATAGGTTTAACAGCAGCATCCAAGGCCAAAAATCAAAGACACGAGTGTCGTACTGATGAAGTTGTATATCTTTATTTGTGCACGTGTTCAGCATAAAAAATAAGCGTACACATTCTCCAACATACACTCTCTAACTATACACTCTTCAACGTGAAAACTGAAACAAAACAAATGCACTAGTAAATGTTCCAAAAAAGGAAACACACCATGAAAGTGATGATTTAAATCGAATCAATTAATCAAGAGAATTCACGTGCTTACCTCTTTTTGCCTTGCTAGTGACCCACAAAGAAAAACATCAGTCTCGCATGCTAGTCGATTTGAAAAAGATCGAATTCACGCCAGCTGGTGTTCAGGCCGGAGGTTCCTCCCACCCCTTCCACCCAGAAGTGACCGGTGCGGGAGGCAAAGTTCAATCTAAAAAACTATACCGGTTGAAACGCAAACTCTTATATTAACAATAGGATCTGATTGGCCCCAAATTATTTGGTTTGGTGCATGTAGGATTTGATAAACCTAAAACTGTTTGGTACATATATGATGTGATTAGTCCAAAATTGTTTGGTCCATATAGGATTTGTTGGGCTCAAAATGGTTTGGTCTACATAGGATGTGATTTGCCCCAAATCATTTGGTGCATATATGTTGTGATTGGTCCAAAATCATTTGGTACATATAGAATCCAATTCACCTAAAATGGCAACAAACTTTATCCAGCAATAACTGATTGATCAATGTGGTTGGTGTTTCCAATAAAAACATGACATCCTTTTTAAAAAATAGTCCCCAAAATCTCACAATCCAATCAGTGTACATTTCTTTTCTTGGGACTGTTACAATGCATTTGAAGGTCCTATACTAAACAACATGGTGTGATTCATTTTTTTTATGTAAAAGTTCAAGGTTTGCACAACACAACATTTCAGTTGTAAGTTAAGTCATCTCATTGGTGCAAGTTCACTTTCATTTTGGACATATCTTCTAAGTGATTTATTGAACTATCAGTCTTTCAATTTTAGTCAATTGTTTGGACAGCACACAATTCAAATTTTCTTGGATCCTCTCAGCATTTTCTTTCTCTCTCAAATGATTGAAGTGTATTTTGTTTCACTCTAAGTCAAATCTCATGAAATATAAACTTTTCATCATGGCCAAACTTTGTATGGAAGATCCAGGAAATATTTTGTAAATTATTTCAGGGAAGAAAGAAGGTTTTACTTCAGCAGCAGTATCTCATCCACTGAAAGCAATATTAACATGTACCTAGAAGAGGCATGGACTTCTATTGACAGGTTAATGATCATATGGAAATCTGGTCTCTCTCTAATGAAATGAAATAGGATTTCTTTCAAGCTGTAGCTGTGTCAAGACTACTGTATGGATGTACCACCTTGACGCTAATGAAATGCATAGAGAAAAAACTAGATGAGAACTACACAAGAGGCACATCGATACTGCTATACAGGTGCACTACATGGACGCTAACAAAACAGCTGGAGAAGAAGCTAGACGGCAATTACACAAGAATGCTGCGTGCAATCTTGAACAAGTCCTGGCGACAACACCCCACAAGACACCAACTGTACGGCCACCTGCCTCCTATCATGAAAACTATTCAAGTTAGACGAACCAGACATGCAGGACACTGCTGGAGAAGCAGGGACGAGCTCATAAGAGATGTACTCTTATGGACCCCCACACATGGCCATGCAAAAGCAGGACGACCAGCACGAACATACATTCAGCAGCTATGTGAGGATACGGGATGTTGTCCTGAGGACCTGCCTAGAGCGATGAACGATAGGGAGGAGTGGCGAGAGAGGGTCAGGGATATCCATGCTACCAGCGCGACATGATGATGATGCTTTTAATAAATCCTGGAAACGACACCCAACAAAACAGCAGCTGTATGGCCACTGACGTCATATCTCACAAGTCAAGATGAACAAGACACGTGAGGCACTACTAGAGTGGTAAGGACAAATTCATAAGCAAGATTTCCTTATGGACTCCTACACTTGGATGTGCCACTGTTTGCTGACCAGCAAGGACTTATATCAGCGCTATGTAGACACTGGATGCAGCTTAGAGGACCAACCAAAAGCAATGGACAACAGGGACAGATGGTGAGAGAGTGTCAGGAAACTGTGCAATCACCATGACTTAATGATGATGATGATGATATTTTATATTAAATGAAAAGGGTATCTTATATGTTATATTAAATAAGATAGGATTTCTTAAAACTATAAATAGATATAATCACATTATCATACAGTAATACTCTAAGACAAATCTCATTATGACTTATAAATTTTTCATCACGGTCAAAAAATAAAATGGCTGTTTGAGTTCACTGGTTGGCTTGTAAATATAGCAGTAAGCAATCAGGTGACAAGAAATTAAGCCATTTTTGGCCAATCAGAAGTCACCACAGACTGAAGCTGCAAGTGCTTTCTGCATTCCACAATAAGCAGTTATTCTTACAGCCTCCATGCATCTTTGACAAGCAGTTGTTTCCTTGCCTGGGACGGATAACACTTTAAACATATAACTTTGTGACTGAAGCCACCTTACCTTATATATATGCAAAAGATAACTGAAAACAGGTTATCCATAAATTTCCTGAGAACTCAGCATCATAGAACAGACATTCAACAACTTTGCTTCTTTGTAGGCCATCTGAACTAATATAAGGTGCCCGTGGTGTAATGGTTATCGTCGTAGGAATTGGACTCGACGATACGAGTTCAAAACCTGGACGAGACTGATTGCATTTCACATAGCACTAATACCCTTGGGAAAGGTATGAATCCAATTATTCTCCCTCCAGCTATGGGTAAATAGTAGGACAGATTAGGTTCTTCAGCCTTGGTGAGGCAACTAGTCTAGGAGAAGGAAAACTCTGAATTCAAACCTGTTAAACTCCGCTTAAAAATTGACCTTGTGTCATATCTTGCCCGAGCGGAGGGGTTGGGTAAATAGGCCATCTGAACTAATATAAGGAAAAGGAACCCTCTTGTAGATTTCTGGACATAAATTCCACCCCATTTGTTCATTCTATTGTTGTTTCTTAGGGTTTCTTCCACCTTTGCTATTCAAATATTGTTGACATTTCTGGTCAGCAAGTTTCCCCTCTTCCACTCTTTCTCTTCTTCTTCCCTGCATTACCATACATGACAATATTAATGTAACATTACCCCCTGTCGGCCCCCCCCACTAACTTTCTTCTAACCATGTCACTTCTTGGCCGGTGATCAACTAGTGGTTCTGAGGGGGGCAACGCACATTTCTTTACCGCTACAAGAATACGATCGAGGGGGCCGGAGAAAATAGAAGGACAAACGAACAAACATGAACAATGCTTGGGGTTAACTCAGAGCAGAAGGAGAGTATGCAACACTACATTTCCGATAGCATATATGGACTAATGCTAGCATGGATTACTAGCGAAAATTCTACAAAGCAACTGGAATGCCGACATCTCTTGACTTGATCTTCTTCACTGGACCCTATCTTCTCTGCTACTGTCTCACCGCTCCGGTGTCCGGTGTCGACTGCCCCTGTCCGTGATTCCACGCCAACTCTTTGTCAGCTCCTTTCTCCAACCAACTCTCTTCTCGCGTCCCGTTACCTCTTCCGGCCACGCCGAGATTTCAAGTCCAAAAACCCTTTGTCTGGTTTCGCGCCAAAACAGACAAAGGAATTGTCTGCTTGGCGGGCCACCTATATAGTGTTACATTAATACAAATTTTGTTATTTTCTTTCTGTTATTCTCATGGCAGTAATTCATTAACAGTCTTTAAATTTTTTTCTCTTTATTTTCAATATATCCAGCTTATTGGTATTTATGTTCTTTGATTAAAAAAAAAAAAGAAAAGAGTCTTTTGGTTCCTGTAGAATAACAATAACACATACCTCTATAAAGTGTCCAGCTGGCAGACAAAAATAAAGTAGGTCGTAGCTCAGTGCTGTCATCCTTACAATGCTAAACTGAAGCTGGTTTATATAATAAAATACTTTCACTTACTTACAAGCAGCCAATGACGATCTATGCAATGGAATAGTCCACTTGTGCACAATGGGATGCCCAAAGCACCATAAATAGTTCCCGTTCCTCAATCAGGAATTGAGTTTCCTGTTTTCACGACAGCTAGTGTGATTAATTACTCTCAGCTATCACAACTAATTGCCCTACACAACCTGACAAATCCTACAGTCCCAATCTTTTTTGTTGTAAAATTAACACATGATTATTTTTTAATAAAATCACATTTTTCAATGAAAAAAAAAAAAAGAATTGAAAGAAAAAACAACTCAAGACATCTGGCTGAAGAATGTTTTATTAGTGAAACATAAACACAAAAAATATTTCTAAAATAATTGGAGGTGAATTTAGTTATGAACTTGCCAATGGTACACAATTAACAGCATTAGATAATTATTGCAAAAGATGCAGGCATTGAAAATTATGGCAATAATGATAACACTGATAATTTAACAACAACAACAATAGTAATAATAATAATAATAATAATAATGATAATGATAATAATTATAATAACAACAATAATGTTCTAAAATGATGAGGTATTATTAAAACACAATTACAATATTGGTATATTAAGAAATTAATAATAATCAAGTCATAATAGATAAATATTAAAAATAATAACAATAATAGTTTGTAAAAAATAAGTAATGTATAATAATAAAAATAATTGAAAATATAAAAATAAAGCAATGAAAACAGCTTCAAAATGTATAATAGTTACAAATATTACAGAGTATATCTATAAAATAAAATCAGTAATTAGAATAAGATATTTATAATTCTTCATAAGGATTCTCATTTAAAATGTTTACTGAAAAGATTCTCGAAAAGAGCCCTTGGAGCTTAAACTAGCAGTTTTTTGTTTTGTTTTGTTTTGTTTTGTTATGTTTTTTTCTTGACTTTTTCTCCTTTTTTTTGCTAGAAAAAAATAAATTGTAACATTAGCCCTATGTAGGCAGCTCGTCCACCGAGTGAAAAAGATGGGAGATAACTCACCTTGAAAGTATATCATTTACATATGACTGAAAGATATAACAACAGATTTCTTATATAAAATAATTGAGTTTGGTATCTTTTATATAATTTCTTCTTTCCTTCAATATCCAATAATTAGATAAATGAAATTTATCAATATCAGTTTTGTAAGCAATGCAATCAATCACCCGATGCAAGGGAGACAACTGTTATATGTGCTGTAACATTGTTTTCATGAGACTACTAGCTTGAAAACAATTGACAAAAATTGCTTTTGTTAACTTGAGTCTTATAAATAAAAACAACAGTGCAAATGAGGGAAATTCTGAATATTAATGAATAATTTCCTATAACCAAGCCATAAGTACTGCCAGGTCAGACATTTAGATGAAAATATACAGTTCAAGTAAATAGAAAAATACTAATTTATTGTGGATTTCAATAGAAAAAAATATTACCTTGAAATTTGAAACTTTTTCAGAAAAAAATTCTCTAATAGAAGTGATATTGAAAACAAAATTAAAAATATTATAAAGACCAGTAAGAAACGATTTGCATTTGTTATTTTATTGTTAAATATAATTCCAACAGGCTCCATTTATTACAGCATCTTTCGTAAGTTAGAGCATTGTTATACTTAATTTGCCATTATTATGGGAGGATTTTATATCGATAATTGATTATTTTAAGGTTAACGGATAAAATTTTTCTTTTGAATAATAAATAACTATTTTAAGCTGAACTGATAAAATGTTTCTTTTAAATAATCAATAATTAAGATTTATTTTAAGCCTTTTTAACTCATAAAATCTTTCTTTTACATTTCTTTTCTGATTTTGATGTTACTTTAGGCAACATTGTTTTAAAGGTTTCCTAATTTAAGTTTTTAAAATCACTTACTGAAATATTCATGCTTTGTTGCAAACTAATCTTCAACAATGACTTTGTGAGGATATAAAAACAAATGTGTTATTAGAATAAGTGTGTTATTAAAAAGTACTGCTAGAACTAGTACCATTACTGCCCAATGTTAGATAATAAAACCAAGGATTGAGCTTATTTTCATTCAAGTTTTTGAATGTTTAAAAAAAATAATTAAAATTGTTACAAATCAAGTCAAATTTCTCCATTAGATTTGTAAAGTCAGTTCTCATGTTACATACAAAATAGTCAACTGCAGCTTAAATAAATATAAATAATTTTAAACAATCATTGTTTATTACTGTATTTATTTAATTATAATGCAATCTCAAATGTAATTGAACTCTGAATTTTTGTGGCTAAAACTCAGTAATATATTTTATCTGTTGCTTCATGCATTATTTTATGCTTAAGCCATCCTAGTTGAACAGCAGTGATACTACTTAACCTATAGCTAGTGTGGGGATAAGGAAGTTCATGCTTTCCTGAGGGTATTAGTCTAAAAGTGAACATAATGGCATGACTGGAGTTTGAACTCACTCACTTACTTACTTCAAGGCCACAGTCCAACACTTTAGCCATTACACCACAGGGAATTCCCTAAAAAAATACTGTCATAGCAATGGAAATTTTAAAACATGTCAAAAGGGAGATGTATTCTCTTTCTTTCTCTTTCCTCTTAATTTCTCTTTCTTCTTTATTTCATTCTTTTTCTTTTCTCTTGCCCTTCTTTCTTCATTTATTCTCTTTTCTTTTCTCTTCCCCTTCTTTCTTCATTCATTCTTTTTCCTTCTTCTTTAATTCTCTTTCTTTTTTCTTTTCCATCCTTTCTTCTTTCATTCTCTTTCTTTTCCTTTCTTTCTTCATTCTTTCACTTTCTTTCCTCTTTCATTCTTTCTTCTTCCATTCTTTTATTTTCTTCATTTCTACTTTAATTCTCCCGCTTTCCACTTTCATTCCCATTCTTTCTTTATTTTTTCTTCTTTCTTTTTCTTTTCTTTTTACTTCCCTTTCTTTCCTTTTTCCTTTTCTTTCTTTCTTTCTTTCTTTCTTTCTTTCAGCTTCTGGAAAAAAAATTCATCTTTGATATATAAATATCACTCTCCCCTTTCATCTCCATGACTGACAAATTTATGCATAAACACTTTGGTTGCATATTTATTTTAAATCTGTCCATGCATTCCAAATTGTTTTGTTAAATTTTACTTAAAATTAAAAGTTGAAATTAATTAAAGTTAATTTAAAGTTAAATTTTTGTTTGAATTTGCCTAATCTCCCATATGATAAAGATCAAAATTCTGATTGGTTTGTTTGTTCACAAAATGCAAAAAAAAAAAAATTAGGAATAATTCAACCATTGATTTTTACCCTGATTTTAAAAAAACCTGTCTTATACATGAGTAAATACGGCATGTTTGAACAATGAGATGCTGATAATAAAATCAGGATGATTGTCATCAGAGGAATGGAAACATTTAAAAAATTACAGTATAACATAAAAAAAGAAAATTATAAAATAATAGTTTTAGGAACAGTGAAAACAATTTTACTTTATTTCCAATACCAAAATATATTACATATACTGAAAGCAAAATATCAAATTCAACAAACAAAAAAAAAATAGAAGGAGTATTTTCATAATATATCCTAGTCCATGGGAAATTTTGGTCTTAAATAAATGGAAAATAAATCTAAGAAGAATTAACAATCATTATTTGCAGATATGTAAAGTTATCTTGTAACAGGTTTGAATAATCTTTGTATATGTGTTGTAACAGCAGTTATTAATGGGCCGAAACCCACAATGTAATGATTGATATGTAAGTATAGCTGATATGTTTTGTCAATGAATGATAATATTGCAGAATTTAAATGACCAAGTAAATAAAATAATGAATATAATTGTACATTGTCAAAAAAGAAATAGAGTGAAGAGACATAAGAGAGGTAGGGATCCATTGAATTATTGATTTTAATTATTGTGTTTTTGCCTTGTATTTTTGTCTTTTTAGAATCTGTTTATCATCTGGTATTGTTATCTGGTTATGGTAATCTGGTTCTGGCATCTGTTTTACAAATATTATATGTTATGATGATTTTCATCTGTTATGGTCAAATGGAATTGTTTTACATATTTAAAATGTTATGAGCATTCTCATCTGTTTTACATCTGTTACGGTCATCTGGTATTTTCATCTGTTTTACACCTGGTATGATCATTGTCATCTATTTTACATGTTCAATCTGTTATGACCATTCATATCTGTTTTACATCTACAATTGACCATTTGAGATTGTCATCTAGTTATGGTCATCTGTTGTAAATCTGTTAAGTTAATTGTCATCTATTTTACACCAGGTATTTTCATCTGTTTTAAATCTGGTCTTATTATTTAGTGTTGTCATCTGTTTTTCATCTGTTATGGTCAGGATCATCAAGTGTTATCATCTGATCTGATCATCTAGTATTGTATCTGGTTATGGTAATCTGGTATTTTCATCTGTTTTAAATCTGTTGTGATCTGTTATGATTGTAGTCATTTTTTTATCCATCTGGTACTGTAATTGTTTTTCTTAACTACTTAAACTGGAATCCATTTCAGTGTTTCTTAATATAATTGCCATTTTTATAGTTTCTCAAATTAGTTGAATTATTTGCAATTTTCAAAGATTTATCATTTCAAATGGTCAGTCTCTAGATTTTCAGATTTTACTTAAGGATATCTTTTAAGTTTGAACATCACGCTAAATGATCCTCAAAACACCACTTTGAAATAGAATGGACAGATATGGGTCGATGCATAAAGAACCTTAATAAACAAATGACTATGTTACATATATCTGACCAACAATAACAGAAATCATATATTAGTCAGTTGAAGATACTTGGATACCAGAAAATAATTTTCATTCAATAAATGAATCTGCTACATTACCAGTTCATCTTTCATTGTTTCTTTTATAGTATAAAAACTATTTAAAAAAATTTCAAGAAATTTATTTTTCACAAAAATTTTTCTCCAGACTATGATCTATTGTCTAAACTAGTTGAGAACAATCAAAAATAAATTACTTCAAAGAAATATTCCTATTTGTCTTATCATGTTTATTCCTCTCTCTCTTATATAGATAGATAGATAGACTGATAGATAATGTCTGGTTAAGAAGTCAGAGATAGATAGATAGATAGATAATGTCTGGTTAAGAAGCCAGTGATAGATAGATAGGTAGATAGATAGATATGATTAAGAAGCCTGTTTAGTCAATACCCCTCATTCATACAGCTGGTAGTACTGGGCTATATAGTACCAGTAGTATTCTTTGAGTGACCTATTATAAACCATTTAGTAACTGAGAAAGAGAAACTACATCAACATATCATGATGGTCAAGAAGAGAGATGAAAGCAGTAAAATACTTTAAAAATGAATAGACATATGAGAATAATATTGATAATTAATATTCTTTGTCTGAGTTGACAACATCTTTTATCAGTGATTAAGAATCAACTAAATGTAATCAATGTTAGGAAAACACCACAATACACAGGGTTCTTTTGTTTGTCGGCATAAACAAAAACAACAAAGAATGCCACTCATTTCAGTTTGAATGTTGTCCTTCCTTTCTAAATGAAGTTCACATTAACTATTTAATATTGTCATCTGATCATTTAATTTACATTTCACATCATTGAATTAATTTTTATTTCTAGACTTTTGAACATGAACTTGAGAGTTATGAATACAAGAAAGAATACATGATGTGGCTGGCATTCTAATAATTTGCTTGAAAACCAACAAAGTATGATGGCATAATTAGGGTTCTGCTAGGGCACTATGGATTAGTGGTAATTATGATTTAGCACCTCCAAATCATGCCAGACTCTAGTCATCATCCATTGCAAGTTTTGTTGACAGCATAGTTTCCTTTTTCAGTCTGTGTATGAAATTATAATTATAGTAATACTTGCTGTTGTAGGATGGGAATTCAAATTTGTCAGGATATGGACAAATGGGTAAAAAACGTGAAATCGCGCAAAGAAAAAATCTTCACTAGTTGTCTGACTGATCTCCTGGGTGCTGTGACGTTCCGGTTAGTTTTTACAGCCAGTACATCTATTGTTGGAAACGGCATTATTATATCAATTAGATAATTAATTTGTATCACAGTCTAATTATTTATAAGTTAAGTCTTTGCTTTGAAGAGATTTTCTCAAGCTTAAAAGGTCGACATTTATGTCGTAAATTTACGGTTCGTAGTTTCTATTCCATTAAGTTTACAATGAAATACCCATTTAATGGTTCCCATTTTAATTGCAGGATCTTCCAGTTGAAATGAAAAAAAAAATTATAGTATCTTTTATTTAAAAGGATATGAAGCCGATTTCTACTCAAGCAAGAAACCATCTCATTCTTCTATCGACAGAAAATGTTTGCCTCATTACTTTCTAGAATCACTCTAACTGAACGAATGTGGGCCAAAGTATTGCTATGGTCCTACAGCCCCCTTACTTTCCTGTTCTGAATCCTTGTGATTATTCCTTTTCTCCAGAAATCGTGTGCTCATCATGAGGAGAGTGTTAGAAACATACACTAGATTGTAATGATATACCTGAAGGTTGAAAATTTCGAAAAATGTTTCTAAACGAAGTCTTTGTTAACGTTTACCTTCCCAATGGAACTATTCAAAAGTTAACAAAGCTGTTTACCACGTTTGTTTATAAATCACCTTTCTAAATAAACCAGTTCCTCTTTCTTTTTAAATCTTATGATAGATGTACCTACGAAGATATTCAGTAAGAGAAAAACAATCTTGGGTAGCCAGAATGGCTGACGAAAAAATGCATCGCTTTGCTTAAATTAAAATTCTATCAGAAATAACGATTTATTTTCTTTAGAAACCAAAGAAATAATTTTTTGATCGACTTGCGAGGGCGCATCACAGGACGTTGATAATTTATTTGTTTATTTTTGTCCCGGT
>CAUZXS010005067.1:30000-105000 GCA_963585895.1 Sepioteuthis lessoniana | reverse complement strand
CATGGTATACCCATCTGCCATGGTTGCTAATTCATGGGCATATCTTACTTTTTTTTTGTCCAGATAAAGCTTTAATCCTTTGGATAATCCATTCTTGAATTCTTCTATTAGGATTAGCTGTTTTAGTTTATTGTTGTCTCTTCCTACCTTTTTTGCTAAATTCCTCCATTCAAAATATGTCTCCTTTTGTCTTAAGAAGCCTGTGTAAGTTTGTGTTTCTAATTTTTATATTTCCTAAATCTTTCTTTGTTGCTTCTGGTACTAATTCATAACTTTTTAATATTGCTCACATCACTATGTTGTAATTCGCACATTCTTCTATCGATAATGTTGGGTATGCTCACTGTGCTTTCCCCATTTAGAGCTGTTTTTAGTAACATGGGTCACACGGCTTTCATTCTTTCCAGGTTTATTGCGGTCTTTTCAAAATGGTGAAAGTAGTTGTCCACCTCAGATTCTTGAAATTTTGGTACCAAATAGACTTGCTTTGATATGTCAAATTTCCGAGGTCTTATTTTTTATTTGGGTCTATTCACTGTTAGCTTTGTCATTCTAAATTCCTGTTCCATCCGTTTTTTTTCAATCTCAAACTGTGCATTAATTTTTACTATTTCCTACTCCAACTGTGTTGGTGTCAATTCTCGCATTTTTTGTCTCGGTTGGTTTAATATTTCTTCTTTGAAGATATCATTGTTTTGCCATGTGATCTGCTATTTTTCTGATTATGGTCGTTTTTCTTATGTGTCTCTGTACTTCCAAGTGTAGTTCTTGCTCTATCAGGAATGTGTTGTCATTCTTTAATTTCAGGAGATTTTCTGCCATTGGCTCTCTTAGAAAGTCTTAAACAACTCCCAGTTTTTCATTTGTTTCCTCCTTGAAATTTTTTTTTTTTTTTTTTGTGGCTTACTTTCTTTTTGCTAGTTATTTTTTCTGTGTTCCTCAGTTGTTCGATCCCTGGACAATAGCTCCCATATTTGTTATGCCTCTCTCTCATGTCTGGATAATATTCTAGATGTTTTGGTATTCTGGCTTGTCCTAGATACATCAGTGGAGAAGTATGTAAACAAACAAAAATTTATAATTTGTCCTATTTCTTGAGTTGACTCATTAGGGATATTCCACGGGTAATAATAATAAAAAAAAAGGTATTGACAACAGGCTGAGGAATTATTGCATGGAAACAATGTATCAGAATGAATAGCAAAATAAAATTGAACACAACGGCAATTTCAACAACAAATGAAATACATTTATTCCGTTAACATTCAACTAACAAAATTATATAAACATATAATAAAGTTCAAGAGATATATGGGTAGGATTTATCTGAGGAGCTATGGTTAACATATAGATATGATAGAAAATTATGTTCTATCAGGCTTCTGTTGACAATTTTTGTTGCACGTGGTCATGCCTTTT
Source organism: Sepioteuthis lessoniana (assembly GCA_963585895.1). NCBI lineage: Eukaryota > Metazoa > Mollusca > Cephalopoda > Myopsida > Loliginidae > Sepioteuthis > Sepioteuthis lessoniana. Next base: position 103,581 of record CAUZXS010005067.1, on the reverse strand, counting down.
CTTTCCAACTGCTTACGTCGCATGTTTCTTTTCAACTATTCATGTTGGGTTTCTCTTTCCAACTGTACATGTTGCGTTTCTCTTTCCAACTGTCCATTTCAAGCTACCCCAGCCCACCTTCCAATTCACACTGGCTAGGCAAACGAGGTTTCATTCCTTCTATTCCAGGGGTTTCCAGTCAGCAACCTCTCACTACTCCTCTCCCAATGTGTCTGCTGGTTGCTGCTCTGTGTGTATATAATATATATATATATATATATATATATATATATAAGTTTGATTAAATGTTGGGGCTGAAATTACTTGGGGGAAACATGTGGTGCCTTCCTAAATTCATTCCATCCAGAAGTCAAACGATTCATTGGAACAGTTGAACTGATCAGTGATAAAATAGGCTGAATCAAAGTGTCTGTTATATTTAATCATGTAGGTTTAAGAGAAAATGTTGTCTGAATATATATATATATATATATATATATATATATAAATGTGTGCATGTATATGTATAAGTATGTGAATCTGTAAATATATATATGTTTGTCTGTCTCTCTCTTTTTATCTCTCTCTCTCTATCTATCTATCTATATATATATATATATATATATATATATATGAATCTCTATGCATGCATGCATTTATATATATATATATATATATATATTTCTGTATGTGCTTTTATGTGTATAAAAATTCCATTTAACATTCAGTGTCATAAAATAATTCTTTATAACAGTTTTTACTTTTGAACACACATGTCTATCTCTCTCTCACCTTATATATATATATACATATATATTAATATTCTCCGGCAAAATAAATTTATAATAACAATTTAACCAGGTTTTAGTTTCCTTATAATTGCACTAATATATATATATATATATATATATATATATATATATATATAATGTGTGTGTGTGTCTCTTTTTCTCTCTCTGAATATATACACGTGTGTGTGTGTATGTGTATAATTTCTCCAATGTGGAAAAGAGTGGGTTTCTTTATTGATCAATCTAGATGTGGGAATGAAATAATCCTTTTAGCTGCAAAAACTCATAAATTTTGGAGGTACATTCAAAGAAGATATTGGCAGGGAAGAATATACACTGATTTGTGGGTGGGGCAAATTCTCATGTGTCCTATTCCCCTTGGGGCTCAATTCTCTATGGCTACCATTTTACACTTGTACCAGTTAAGAGGTGACCTATTTGCTGACTGTGGTTGACTCACAACTTTTTGCTATTTAGTAATGTAAGTTGATTTTGCTTTGGATCAAACACAGAAAAAGAAAAAAAAATCTGCTTTTACATGTTATACTAATTTGAAAATATATTTTATTTCCTATTCTGATTCTTAAAAATTTTTTTAAACTCTTAAAGTTGTATAATTTTAATCAAGTTTTATTTAGCTATTTGAGACTATCCATGCCAGGCATAGCAAGAATGGGTGAGTCCCTCACATACTGGACTGACGTTGTAGTAAGCGAGTTCAAACTCCAGTCGTGTTATAATATTGATTTTCAGACCTTGGAAACTGTTCTTCTACAAGACTGATTTTGACATTAAATAACCTATGAAGGTTGATGCAAAAACCAAACCAGGTAAATGTAGATCTAACTGTTTATTTGTACATATCAATTCTCCATTTCCATTCTCCGAAGAATACTTGACAATCATCATTGGGGATTATTTATTCTTCCATATAGAATATTATTATAGTTATGAAAATTTATTTCCTCTTACTTTGGTCTATTTCCCATTGGCATCTGTTTTTGAGTCCAGGTAAAAATACAAAACTTAAGATTCCTTATTCTCAAGACAGGTAAGCTCTTTTCCCACTTTCAAGATTGGGCAGCAAAATCTTCTCCATTTTTCTCTTTTTGTTCTTGCCCTTGTGATACTAATTTAAGGCTTTCATTGTGTAATGGCCAGTAAGCTACACTAATGAACCATTTCTAGTAATTATTTATCTAAATTTCTGCAATTAAGCTTGATAATTATTATTACTTAGAATATTTGGACTATTGACCTTGTCTTTATTGTTATAATCATGTTTTGGCTGATATGTCCTTAGGCCTTCTTCAGGGGTTTCATGTGAAAATTGCAAGTCCACACAAAATCTTGAACTGAACCCTTTATTAGAACCACAGCAGTAGACTGTTCCGATTCTGTTAACCATAACCAGGTACAAGTGTTAAGTTATTGTAAATATTCCTTGTTAGTTTTATCTGTTGTTGGTATTGATCCTGCAACCTCCAGATGATTTCAGTCAGAAGTACCTTCCAATCAAATGCTTTATCCACTGTGCCATGTGTCTATATGACAATTCAGAGTGAATTTTTGGGACTTATAAACCTAATGTCTCCATCACTTAAAAAAAATTTTTTTACTGTAGCTCATATTGCAATTTTTTCATTCTTTTTTAATCAAGCTTTTTTGATTAATTGTTCCCAAATTGTATTCATCTCTATACTTGCTCTACTCAACAGGTCACTGTAGCCTAACATGTATGCTGTTTCTTTGAAACATCTTATCTTCCAGTGTTCTCCCCTGTCAATTATTTTAGCTTGATCTCACAAGGGCCAATGGTTTCCCTTTTCCTTCCACAGATGGTCAGCTATACCCGACTTTTCAATTTTTTCCCAACATACAGATCTCGGTATTATTCTAGCCTTACTTTTAGTGCACATTATATCTCATCTTTATATATTCTACTGCAACTGCATGGGATGGAATAGACACACTTCTTGGTCATGTTGTATTCTGTTGGATTGGTTGACTCTACAAAGATATTTTCAAAGATACATGCTGCTGGTGAATATTGTCCTGATATCATATGGACTGCAAATCTTTTGAATTTTTTCAGATAGGCCTCTGACTGTAGTGAGTTATCATGTATTGTTATCTCTTGTTTGATCCAAATTTCTTGGAGCCAATGTTATGCTCACTGGATAAAAAGGTTTCTCTTAAACTCTTTATTTCCTCTTGATATACCTCACTATCACTATTGGTGGCTTTTGATCAGTGTTGTAAGCATCGGATAATCCCTGTCTTTACATTATATGGATAGTGGGAGTTGAAGTTACGTTACTGACCTGTGAAAGTTGGCTTTTGATAAACATATGACTTGAATCCTTACTCTATGTGAGTTATCATTGCATCTAGGAAAGTTAACCTGTTGTTGTGTTCTTTCTCTATAGTGAACTGTATAGATGATCAGATTGAGTTCATATAATCCAGAAGTATTTGAGCATCTTCCTGATGAGGCCAGAGTATGAAGGTATCATCTTCATATCTAAGCTACAATGATGGCTTTAGTGATGTAGATCCTAATGCCATTTCCTTGAAGTATTCCATGTATACGTTTGCCAATACTGGTGACAGTCCTTCTTGTCGGTATATGTCAGACTCTATTCTGAAGTAGATTGTTTACATAAAGAAGGTCAACATCTCCATCAGGTTATCATTTGGGATGCAGGTGCGTTCTTCCAGTGAGGGATCTGCAGCCAACTTATCCCGTACCATTGCTAATGTCTCTCAATGGTACTCTCATAAACAAGTTTACTACATCTAGGCTCATCATCCGGTTGGAGTGGATATGGGCCTTTCAGATTTTTTCCATGAAGTGGGCAGAGTTTTTGACATATGATGAGGACTTACCAGTGAATGGAAAGACTAGTGGCTCAATAGGTGATTTGCTGAACCTCTGTTACTAACAATAGGTTTTAGTGAAATACCATCTTTATGAGTCTTAGGAACGCCATACATGTGTGGTAGCTTACTGTGGTGTTACGTTAGCTGCCTGTATTTCATGTGTGGTATTAGAACTTTGTTCTTATAAAGAATCTTTGACCGCTGCCTTTCCATCTTCAGGGTCAGGTCTTTCTTTATTTTAAAGTAGCCACCATTGCCAATCAGGTCTGCCAATTTGTTGAAGTATTACTTTATCCATTACTTTTTATTTCATTAAGGGTTTTAGCTAGTATAAATATGTTATCATTGGTTTTAGCACAAGTGAAAGGTCCTTTTTTTCTTAATGAGCCATGTAATAGTGAGACATCAAGCCTTAATTCAATTTAGCACTCCACAACACAGGAGCTCTTAAGTTTTTGAAAATGATCAAACATGGTTGAAAATATCCATCCTTGGACTATACTAACAGAGTCTTTAAACAGTTTTTTAACTGCCTACAACCATAGTTGTGACATTGTGTTTAACAAAAAGAATAGCTGAATAAAAAGCTAATCACTAAATCCTTGTTTGTAATTTTCAACGAAATGTGCAGACAAGAGAATCTGCTGCCTAAATATACATCATATATATATATATATATATATATCACTGTTGTGGTAGCATAAGGCATTATTTAACTCATATATAGATGGATATGTTATTTGGTTTCCACTCTAAAAACAAATGCTTCATAGGAATTAAAATAGAATTGATTTTTTTCATGGGTAATAACCAGATAGACTCTACTATTTGAAAATATTCTTTTTTTTTTTTTTTTACTTTATTTCATTCTTCCCCTTTCTATTCTACATCATGTTATTTTTCTTTTTATTTCAATTTCTGTTTCTTCTGTTTAATTTTAAAGGATTTCAGATAACCTGTGTTTCTGCATCCTTAGCTCGATAACATGATTGATACCATCATCTCAAACTCATGGATAAGCTGAATCTAAAATGTAGATGATGTCATTATTTTTGATTTGAGCTGTACTTGTAATTTTGATCTTTGGGATAAATAATCTTTTAATAATTAGAAATAATCTTCCTAAAACTTCTATAAAATCAAGTGGTAGTGAGAATGTGGTTAAAAGGTTTTTAATCAGGATCAATTTAAGACTCTGGTAATTTTGGCTTTCCTTTTTAATTGTCTTCTGCTGGGATAAATAACAATGTTCAATGTATTTAAGTTGTGTTTACCTGACAGTTTATCCAAATTAACTCCTCTGTGACTGGAACCATGAGGAGTCTACTGACAAATGTCCAGAAATGAGCTTTCTCTTTGCAAAACATTGCCAAATAATTTATACTTTGCAAATAATTAAAGCTTCTTTAAAAAGAAATCATCTACTTATACATAAAACACAAAGTAATTTTTTTTCTTCCTATCTCTCTCTCTCTCTTAGTCTATATATACAAGGTGTCCCCCCTATAAATGTATACATAATTTGACCACTGTGTTTTGAAAAAAAAAGGATAGTTCAATTATACTCAACACTGATAATCCACACCATACTGTAAGTTTATGTGGTGTTCAACCATAACATGTGGGTTCTGAGGTGTCCAGTAGTTGAAATTGTAGTATTTAATTGAGCCATTTAACATGATAGCACAAAACCTGCAATATTTAATGAGCTGAGAGCAGCAATTGAAAGAGAATGTATCCAAATACCAACTGAAATGATTTGCAGTTTCATATATTTGTGCTATTAGCAGTGCTTGGAACCCGAACAATCATCAGTTTTGAACACTTATGATACCTTAAAGTATTCTACAGTTGTCTTCCTTAACCTTTATTATAAAACTTAAATATATCTTAATAAAGTGTGTATACATTTGGTAGGGCACTCTGTGTGTATGCGTGTGTGTACATGCACATACAGTAAAAAAACATTAAAAAAACAAAGGAATTGCTACTAACAGTTGTAGTCTTAATTGATACCCTGGAAATGAAGGGTAGATATATATTTCTCTCATTTAACCTTTAGAACTCTGAGCCTCCTATACCGATGGGTCCCTGAATTCCTGGTTGAAAAATAGCTGAAAAAGTAAAAATGTTGTAACCTGTTATTTAATGCCTGATTGGCTGCAATTTTGCTAGGAATTAGCAATGCAGAATTGGGGATTGATTCTCTTGATGGAATTCAAGTTATCCAGGTTTATATACAAATATTTGCTGCTCAGGTTTTAAGGGTTAAAGCAAAAGTGAAAAAGAGAGAGAGAAACTAAGCAGGCTACTTAATCTCTCTCTTTTGCTCTCACATTATAACTTCAGTCTTCTCTCTTCTCTGTATCACTTTGTGTTCTCTTTCATTTTCAGTTTCTCTCTCTTTCCAACTTATTCTATCTCTTCATTTTCTTCTCATTCTTTCTATTTTTGTGTGTTTACTCTAGTCATCCATTTGTGTGATGTTTCTGTGTTCTCAATTTGCCAACATAACTAATACTCTTGGGAAAGGTATGAACCCCTTTTATCCCTCCCTACTATAGGTTGAATAGTACCACTAGTGTCCTTCTACAAGGATGGCTTTGGCATTAGATAACTCATGTAATAACAATGATAGATAAGACTTTAAAAAAGGAGAATCTATTTATCTTTGTTTATCTTTATATAATTTAAATAAATTGATAAAGTTTATAAAAGATGATTAACTTTTAATTAACTGTATGCCATTCAAATCAAACTGCCTGTGAGCTGTCATATTTTAAAAATCAGACTTTTATATTCAGTGATCAACTAAGAGCTACTGGTGATCTCTATTTTTATTGTCTATTTGTTGTTCTTTAAATATTTACTAAATTATTAGATTTCATCAGAAAGATCTAAAAAAAAATTCTTTAAGTAAAACTACCAAAATAGTTTACTGAAAATTTAATAAATAATGATTCATTTTTATAATTTTGAGAATAGTCATTATCATTCTAAGAGTTGTTTGAAGTTGCTTTTGTTGTCGACACTGTTTCGGCCAATTCATTTTCCAGTCTTCTTCAGGTGTACAAATACTCAGGAAAGAAAGGTATCTCTTCAAAAAATGGTTGTGAATAACTAAGGAATGTTGGCAAATATACCATCTGATCTGGCACATTTTCAGCCAAATGAACTACACAGGTGATTCAGTTTTCAACAACCTGTATAACGTGTTTTCATATCTATTTTACAAAGGATTTTTTCCAACTCTGACCTGACTTGTACATCTTTTTTCAGTTTTCTTAATAATATTCCCTCTACTTTTTGGACTTCATTTAAGAAAGGGTTATGAAAGCCTTTCTCTCACCAGATCCAAAGAGAAAGTAGAAAAGTTGGCTGTAGCAGACCCCTCTCTTACAGAATCTATGCTTAAAGAAGGTTGGAGAATGGATTGTTTTAACAACAAAATTAAATACAAAGAATGTCTTTGAATAACTGTTGGAATAATAAGGACTTTTTAAGATTATACAACCTCTATTCTAAAATCGTTTTATTTTCACATAAATTTTATATGATAAATGTAACAACTGTTATAGAACAGAAGTGCTATAAGGTATTAGTTTTGAAAATTCATTAATTTTCATTTAATTTCTACATGCTTGTTCCGATTGTTAATGTTGTCAATATAATTGAGATCTGTTCAGAATAGAATAATTAGCTTAAAAAAAAATCTTTTTAAAAAACTTAAAAATTTTATCAAAGCACTTAGAATGATTCAAACATTCTTTTTAAACCTAATCAAATATTCCAGTCCTGGCCAACATTTTTTTTATGGTGTTCTTGATATGAAACTAAACTGGTATATTGCCCAGTCGGCTGGGGCTGTAGAATACACCGACTGCTTCTCTGCAGAGGGGTAAGACCCCCCCAACGAGTGTCCTGGATATGACACTAAACAATCTGATGGTGAGGTTCCAGTGGTGCTGGAGCTTTGGGGAATGCGGAGTACCCCTTCATTGCCATTGATCCCAGGTCCACTCTGGCCCGGAGTGGTAGCACATGATAAGGGTCCTATCTATGGGTTAAATAGAACAAAACCGTGCTTCTTTCACTATACTGATTTTTGCATTTAAACTGTGTATTCATGCTAAACTGAATTGTTTAAAATAGAACTGTTTTGACATTGGAACTGCGTACTAGTGCTGAACTGAATTGCTCGAAATAGAACTGTTTTTGACAGCTAAACTGTGTACTTATGCTGAACTGAATTATCTGAAATAAAACTGTCTGACATTTAAATCTGTGTATTGCTCAGTCAGCTGGGGCTGTAGAATACACTGACTGCACTTCTGCAGAGGGGTAAGACCCCCCCCCTAACAAGTGTCTTGGATATGACACTAAACAATCTGATGGCGAGGTTCCAGCAGTGCTGGAGCTTTGGGGAATGCAGAGTACCTCTTCATTGCCATCACTCCCAGGTCCACTCTGGCCCGGAGTGGTAACACCTGATAGGGCCCTATCTTTGGGTTAAATAGAACTAACAGCATACTTATGCTAAAATGAATTGAGTAAACTGAATAGCTTGAAATAGAAATGTTTTTGACAAACTGTACTTGCAATTAAACTGCATGCTTATGCTTAACTGAATTATTTCAAATAGAACTGTTTTTCGACATTAAAACTGTATTTACACTTAACTGAATTATTACATATAACTGCTTAAATAGTTCGAAATGGAAATGTTTTTGACTATTAAACTGTGTACTTATGCTAAACCGAACTGTTTTCAATAGAACAGATTATTTACATAAAAATGGATTTGGCATTAAATAACCTACAAAGGTTGATATGCCATAAAACCAAACCAACCAACCAACTAAACTGGTATAGCTCTGGGGTGTGTGGAGTCCTTCATTTGTTACCATTACTCTCTGGTCCATTTTGGATTGGTAGTACCTAGTAGGGTTCTATCTATGGGTTAAATAGATGTGTGAGATGTTTAGAATGAATACATTGATATTGTAACTAAGTTTGAAGTGTTTACCTATTTAAAATGATTTGTGAATTACATTTGATTTTTAGTATTAAATAGGAATACCTGAAATTATATAATTGAATACAAATTATTTATATTAGATAGGAATAATTACTGAAAGCCTATCTACAACAGCTCTGTACTGATTCAGGATGTAGCATGGAAGACCTCCTGAGAGCGATGGATGAAAGGTATGAGTGGCGGAAGACAGTCAGGGAAATCCATGCTAGCAGCATGCCATGATGATGATGATGATGATGATATAAAGCCTTGTAAATTATTAGTATTAAATAGAAATAGTTAATTGAAGATATATAATTGTGTACAATTTTCATGAAATAGGAAGTTACTTGAAACTATATAATTACTTGTTGAAAAATTTCAACAAAACTGACTTACTTTATTAAATTAAATGAATTAACAAAGATGAGATGTCATAAAACCAACAAAGTGATTTTCATGTGTAGAGACTCTTACTGGGCTAGATGTTTACAAAATTCTGCTGAGCATTCACTTAGGTTAAACAAACAACATTATACCTTCCAACATTGTAAGCATTTTTCATTGACCACAAGCCCTTATGCCATACAAATATTCAGGAAAATTGAGAACTTTGCTATCTAATAAGTTTTAACCTGCAGAAATAGTTCAATGAATTTCATATACATTATATTTTGATAAGGTTATTTGGAAAATCATTTTTGTCTCTCATTTTAACATGTTGAAAAGGCTCTGTTGCTTCAAATTAATTTGGCCCTGCTAAGTAGTGAAGTGGAAATATATTGGCATTTTAGAGGTTAAGAATGATTTGAATAGTTTTGTACAGCTGTTAGAATAATAATGACAGCTGCTAAAATTACAGAAGGTAATGATATTTACTTTTGGAAGTAAACATTTGTGTGATTATTTGTCTTAATGCTAAACAGTTTTGACTTAAGGATGAGACTTCTCAAGTTTACTGAATGAAATTAGCCTGCTTTTTAAAGTGAGTAACCAAAATCTATTCATGGTTGTATTTCTTGTAGTTTGAATAAAATTGTTTCAAAATGGGAGCGGATATTGATTCTCTGAAAATATTAGTTTTTGCCTTGTCAATGAGAAAAAACTTGGAACATTGTGGGTAATGCAGCAATGAGAAACTTCATAAAACTTTCATCTCATGTTATAAATGTAGATTTCAACCCAGATCTGAAAAACATTCCTTGCATGGTTATGTAAAATTCATGAAAACAACACAGTCTACCTGGGGTTACAAGTTTTAGGTATGTAGATTGTGTGTATTTTATATAATAGATTATTTTTCTTCTCAATGCAGCAAAATCACAGGTGGTTCTGTTTTGTTTGTCTTTTAAAAGAAGGAAATTGTTTTCATAGATCATAAATAGGATTGTTTTGATAGACACATCTAAAATCAAAAGTGGCCTGATATGTTTTATGTGTATTCTCTTTTTTTTTTTTTTTTTTTATATGCTGAGAAGCAAGGCCAAATTGGCTACTAATTTGCAAAGGGTTACAAGAGTAAAAAAAACAAGACAAAAATACTCCTCTAAATTAGAAACAGTGTGCATATATCTCAAAGATAATTTCCCTGTCTCTATTTGCTGGGCTTAAAATACACTGACTACATCTCTTGCCAAGGGGTATCTTGAGTACAAAACTAAACTACATCTGGTGGCAAGGCTCCAGTTCTGGAGATATGGGGAGTGTGTAATACCCCTTCATTGCCATTACTCTCAGGTCCACTCAGATCCAGAGTGGTAGTTTTTGTTATGGTCTAATCTATGGCTCAAATAGATCTGTTTGAAAATCATTAATATTACATAGTTATTTGGTTTCAAATATTCTTGTGCAAATTATTTGTATTAGATAGGAATACTTGGTACCATATAAGTGTGAGCAAACAAATAGTCCTTATCATTTGATAGGAATAATTTAGACCATATAATTGTGTATAAATTGTGTATATGAGATAGGAATATTTGATACCTTACAACTATTTGCAAATTATTTTATCCAATTTTTGCATTTAATAACCCATAAGGTTAAAAAAAATAAACCAAACCAAACATTTCCCTACTCTATTTAATTTATTCATGTAGTTGTAGTTTAAAACACTGATAAAGCCAGTAGTTTATAGAAATCCTAGAAAGAATTATGATTAATGTTGTATTAATTATAATTCTTTCTAACCTATAGAAATTTATTCATGAAAAACAAAGCACTGAGAAGTGTAGTGTACTTCTTTGTTGCCATTACTCCTATGTCCTCTCTGACCTGAAGTGGTTATATATATTAGGGTCAAAATGTCTGTTTAAAAATTATTAGCATTAGATAGGAATGCTTGAAACTGTATAATTGTTTCTAGTTTCAATGGCATATTAATCTTCATGGATCTTCTTAATGCCAAAATTATCCTTGTAGAAGACCAGTGTTACTATTTAACCCATAGCTGGTCATATAATTGTGTGCAAACAAATGATTATTATTATTAACTTTGAATAGTTACTTTAAACCATTTATTGTTTGAAATAGAACTGATTATTTGTATAAAAATGGATTTGGCATTAAATAACCTGCAAAGGTTTATATGCTATAAAACCCAAACAACCAACATTTTAAACCATTTATTGAAAAAAAAAATGAATTCAGTTTTAAATAACCCAATGAGATTTAATATGCTGTATTGCCAATGAACATTTATATTTTCTCTGAATTTTATTCTAATTTTCTAAGATTTTATGAACATTTCTATTTTAAAGTTCAGTCTGCAAATGTTAGGATTGAATATAATTGGGAGACTTATAAAAAAGACTGCCTTATCTATATATAAGCTTAAAATGACCTGAATAAGTTGTACTGTATGTATGTATTTACTCTATCTCTCTGCTGTGGTAGGATGTAACATAAGGTGAATTTTTAAGTTGAGTACAGCTAATTTGAATTTTATTTATCTTCTAAGCCAGCTTCTATACTAAGTGTAAAGAGTCAGTCTGCCCTTATATTTGTGTTTACTATTTATATTTACTATTTACTAGAAGAAAAACAGATAAGTTCATACCTTTCTCAAGGATATTGGCATGAAGAGAAATATAGCCCTGTCCAGGATTTGAACTTGGTTTGCTGAGTCCATTTACTACAATAATAACCATTATACCACATAGGCATCCATTGTACTTTATGCAACTTGACAAAATATTTAACCTCTAATAGAGGGTGTCCTCATGGTGTAATGGTTAAAGCGATGGACTGTGGAATCGTAGTAAGCAAGTTCAAATTCCAGTCATGCTATTATGTTCACTTATGGGCAAATACCCTTGGGGAAAGGTATGAACCCCCTTATCCTCCCAGCTATGGGTTAAATAGTACCACTACTGTTGTAGAAGGATGGTTTTGACATTAAATAACCTACAAAGGTTGATATGCCATTAAACAAAGAAACCAAACCAAACCTTAACCTCTAATATAGTACTTATCTCCTTTTCTCAAAAGTACATGTTTAATGATGTTGTTCTTAGTAAGAACAATTTTCCACTGGACCAAAATTCATTTCATTCTACAAATATCTCTTTTTACCTTTTAATATGCACAGTGGAAAATATTTATGTAAGGACTAAGTTTTTCAAGATCTGGTACTTGGCCTCCTACCCATTTTAACCATCATCCCCTTCTTTTCTGCAACTGTTAGGGCATGCCAGTAATAGGACTGTAGCAATGTAGAAGTTTAAGAAGGAATGAATTCATACCTTTCATACCTGGCACATCCAGGGTTCACCTGGAATTTGTGCAAGGTGGGTGATATTAAGTTGATTGCCTGAGGCCTTTCTCTCCAGGCAATACCTGCTTGGTAGGGCTAAGTTTATTGCTTGGTGGCTAAAGTAAAGCAGAATGCCAAGGGGATCAAACATTTTTTGTGATGGCCACACAAGTTTTGATTTGTGCCTGCCTTCACCCCACATTAAAATGATCTTGTGTCAAATCAGATAAATGCTCTCAAGAAAGGTATGAAGCATTTATGTGATGTGAACATAAGTAACCTCTGATTGTACCCTATCAAGAATGATGATTGGAGTTACAGCTTTTTGTTGATAAGTTGTTGAGGGATAGTATCTCCCATATTCTAACCCACCTATATTTTTCTCTATCAACCATTATAATGAAAAATTTTTTTATCAAGATATTTGATGAAGGGACTAATAGATTCATGCCTTGTGAAGTAAGTATAAAGTCTTGTTCGGAATTCAATTTTAGTTTGCTGATAACCATTACTGTACACTGTACATTTGAAGTTGTCTAAATTTCTGAAACGAAGCTTGATGATTTTTATCATTAAGGGTTTTCAGACTATTGTCTTCATCTTTATTATTATTTCCACAATGTTTTGGCCGATATGTCCTCCGGTTTTCTTAAAGTGTTTGTCAAACTCGGGAACCTTCATGGAACTTTGAACTACATCCTTTATTGAATCCATGGTGGTCACCTGTTCTGATTCTGTTAGTCATAACACTGGGTACAAGTGTTAAGTATTCCTGTATTGTTACTCACCTGCAGTCAGGATTGAACCTGCAACCTCCAGATGATTGTCTCCTTAGAAGCTTAGGGAACCAACACCTATAACCGTTATGCTATGAGTCCTGCTGTACATTTGAAGTCAAAATGTAAACAGCCAATTATTTCTAAGTATACATTAGGTTATTTGGCTCCTGGGTGTTATCATTTTGTTTTTCACTAATAAATTTCTATAGGTTAGAAAGAATTATAATTAATACAACATTAATTATAATTCTTTCTAGGATTTCTATAAACTACTGGAAGAACTGGGTATTGCCTGCAATAAAAATGATATGCAAAGACATTTTATTTTCAGTATGAATAAGTTTGATTACCCCAGAGTACATAAACGTAGGCTGTCTGACTTCTAGTCAATTTCATTGGGTTTTTTTTTTTAATATATTTTGAATTGCCTATAAAATGTAATCTCTTATTTAACATCTTAAGCTGTTATACAACAGATTTTAACATTTTATATTTTCAGTTATTTTTCACCTATGAGTCCAAAGTTGAGTAGCTTATGGGTAAGAGAGGTGCAGAGTTTTAAGAGTTAGAATAGAGAAATCTAAAGCCCGATCCAGATACAATATTTTGTTTTCTCTGTTGGAAACCATTATACTACTGTGTATTTATGATTAAAAAAAAAAAAAAGTGAATTGTGATGGAATATTGTTCTATAATTAACGAATGATTTTTTTTTATTTTAATCATTTTTCATTAATTATATTTCATCATTCATTTAGGTTGGGCTTTGAAATACTCAGGTTAAGAGTTCAGGTGTGTAGTCAATTGGTGCAGTTTACACTCGCGCGCAGACGATATGACAATCACCATTGTCATAATAAACCCCAGACAGGAAATGAAGCTGGAGTGTGGATGACATCATGCCCAGAAGAGATGGGCTGAGAATTTGGAAGATTTTGAAAAAGATTCAGTTGAGGTCCGACCATGGTGTCGAGAAATTGGAGTCTGACCAGATTGAGATTGGACCATGCTGGCAGACAATTGAGCTTCTGCCATTGGGGTAGAGAATGGAGTTCTCTGCCCTAGAGTTGAGTTTTCTACCGTTGCGGTGGCAGTTAAGTTTTGTGGGTCCTGACAAGCGAAGATGAATTGAGATCTAAAACATCACAAGATGTGCCAAACGTTGTTGGTGTTGTTAGCATAGTATGATTATGAAAGACTTTTAAGAATTGTGTGTCTTTCCTTGTGTCGAAGAACCGAACTCAGAAGTTAATAAAACATTCATACCTGAACTACAGAGAGTCCGCCTGTATTTGTATTCACCTGTGTTTTGCATTTATAAATGTGGTTGTATCACAGTTGGGATTGAGATGTTTATGCCTATGCAACATTTAGTCTCCAAATTAAAGTAAATGTATGTGTTGCTTTGCTGTATTCTTATTTATTTTTTGTCTTCCTTTCCACTTCAGGATGCAGGAATTATTTGCAGTGGTGCTCAATGAAAAAGACCTTTCAAAGGCTGGTGAGCTTTTTTCATTGGATGACAGAGAGATTGAACCTGATCTGACCGAGGTATTAGAGCGGATTGGTCAAATAGTGGACAGCAATGATTATGTGACCAGCAGCAATGACCAGAGTGTGGTGGAGATTTGTGTCACCCGGGTGCTTTCGGCCATCAGGTTGGCTTTCTTTTTTGCTCTGTTTTGAAATCCCCTGCCAACTCATCTGTTACTGTTTGTGTAAAGTTGTTATATAGAATTAAAACAGTCCCACTCTGCTACCTTTTTCAGAATTGTGAACTTTAAAAAGCTTTTAAAAATCTTTAGAGCTACAAATTAAACAATGTAACTGATCCTGCAAATGAATTTTTTGTAAAAGTTTTATAAAAAAATGCATATATTATAAATATTATCTATAATTTTGACTTGTAATTATCCTTGGTCTCTCTAATTCAAGTCAATTTTTTTTCTAATCACATCCCACTTGGGTTATCATTTCTATGACTGAGGAACAGTGTTTATTAGAAACAAGAATTATGAATAAGCTCCCAATGAGATTCAAACTCATATTCCCTGTTTCTATATATCAGTTGTTACACAAACTCATCTACAAAAAGAAATCCAAACAATGCCTTAAAGCCACTCAATAACCCTGTCCTCAACATGTTAGTGCCATATTTCTGCTTTTTTTTTTTTTTTTTTTTTTTTTTTACACATTAGTAGTATTCAGAGTATATTAAAAAAAATCATCTTTTTTAGAAATCTCTTTCAATAATTATTAATAATTGATTTTGACTAATCTATCTGATGGTGAGATTCTAGTTCTGGGGCTTTGGGGAATGTGGAGTACCTCATCATTGCCATTACTCTCAGGTCCACTCTGACCTAGTTAGTAGTACCTCTTCTGGTTCCATCTATGGGTCTAATAGAACTGTTTGACCATTTAACTGATTGTAAACAAATGATTCAAATTGAATTGTTAGTATTACATAACAATATTTGAAACCATATAACATTGTGCAAATAAAACTATTAGTATTAGATAGCTATACCTAAAAATATTTAACTGTGTGTAAACAAATGATTAATACTAAATAGAATTATTCATTTTAGATAGGAATACTTGAAACCATGTAACTGTGTAGCTAACAAATGAGCTCTGACTTGTTAAAAATGTTACAAATTGGTTTACAAATCATATATATTTAGTATACATGTATAAACAGGATTTGGCATTGAATGACCTACAAAGTTTGATGTGTCATAAAACCTAACCAAATCATATATATTTAATATATATGTATAAGTAGGATTTGGCATTGAATAACCTACAAAGGTTGATGTGGGATTAAACCAAACCAAACCAAATCATATATATTTAATATATATGTATAAGTAGGATTTGGCATTGAATGACCTTCAAAGGTTGATATGTCATAAAACCCAATCAACCAACAAATTCAAACTCAGTTGACTCTTCACTTTTATTATGTTTGTGCTGTCTCATTGTTGTAGAAATGGTAGCCTAAGTTTTGATAAAAACAAAAAAAATACTAGAATTAGGAAAATGTGTTATGTAATTGCAGAGGGATTTTTTTTTTATATCATCATTTTTCGTTTTTATATATCATCATTTACATCATTTTTATATATCATTCATTTATATCATCATTTTTCGTTTTATATATATTGCCTTTTGGCTTAGTGCATGGGTTAGTTAGATGCACACATTGAGTGCAGGTGTTCATGTGCATGGGGAGGATGTGACAATCACAGATGTCACAATAAAAACCCCAGATAGGAAATGTGACTGGGGGTGTGAATGACGTCATGCCCAGAAGCGATGGGCTGAGGATTTTGGGATTTGAAAAAAAACAGGGAGTTGAGATTTGGGCTTGGACGAAGCAAGTCGATTTTCGGAGCTCGCCGAGGCCAGACCAGTAGTTTGCGGTGGAGTCAGATGGAAAAGTCAGCATAGAAAGAAATTGTGTGTGTGTGTCTCTCTCTCTCCTCATGTCAAAAAACCTTAAACTCAAAAAGGTAATAAAAAGTTTCGTACCTGAATCAATTACATATTTTTCGGATTCCTATATGCGTATGAACATTCAATGAACATATATCCATTTCACATATCTGTATCATGGGTATGTTACAAATGAAGTATTGGTGGAACTTCATCTAAAAAAATTTATGGGTTAAATAGATCTGTTTGAGATGATGTTTAGCATGAATATATTGGTATTGTTATTAAGTTTGAAGTGTTTACCTGTTTAAAATAATTGTTAATTACAATATGGGAGGAGTCTCTGGGATGTAGTGGCTAATGTACTGGACTGTGACCTTGTTTTGAGTTTGAACTCCAGTTGTGCTATTATGTTCAATTTTGGACTAATACCTTTGGGAAAGGTATGGACCCCCCCCCCCCAGATATGGCTTAAATAGTACCTCTACTGTTCTTCTACAAGGATGGCTTTGGCCTTAAATTGCCCATGAAGGTTATATGCCATTAAACAAGAAACCAATAAAAAAAATATAATGTCAACTTTCAATTTTTAGAATTTTGATAGCTAGATTTTTGTTTAGGCAAATGCTCTCAGAAAACAAAGCAGTTTCTAATCCAATTTGCAACTTCATAATAATGTGGGATCTGTATTTGCACTCCCCTTAATCATTATAATTTTTCGAGGTAGATAATTCAAATGTTAATTATCGAGTACTTCTTTATTCATATGCGGTTATAGTATATATTCTTTAAATAAGATGTGACTTGATTTTAGCTTAATGAACTCCAAAAACATATTTACTATTTGTGATATATTTGTTAGCTGATAGGACCTATTTTTTATGACTAAAAAATGTCCTATTTGTTGTATATAAAACCTTTATCAAATACTTTGTTTATTAAAATTTTTCTGAGCAATTTTGACTGAAATAAGGGTGTATGTGATATTCAGCATATCTTACATATACATACTTTGTATGAGTTTTTACATAAATATTTTGGTAATTTGGCCATGAAAAGATTTTTACCTAATGTCTAATTTCAGCTGTCCCCTTCAAAAGCATTCCTTTGAGCATACATACACATCAACACACAAAGATTGGATAGAGAGTAGGGTTTTAAGGCATATCAGCTGTTGTAGGTTATTTTATGCCAAATCCTGCTTATATGTATTTTAAGTATATATGATTAGTTAGCAAGTAGATTGTGAGGAAAATTTTTAAGCTTGCCTGATATTTTTTTTTCCACACAGTTAAATGGTTTCTATATAAGTCACAATTTAGCATAAGTCATTTGTTTGGACACAGTTTGGAGGTAATTTCATTTTTAAATGAGTTAGAACTAATTGGTTTGCTCATTAGTTTTAATATTGTTTCTACACAGTTAAATGGTTTTAGTTAGTACTAACACTAATAATTCTATTTGATATTAATCATTTGTTTGCATTCAGTGAAGTGGTTCAAGTATTGCAATTTAACACTAATTATTCTATTAAACACAGCCCACTGATTTGCACACAGCCAAATGGTTTCAAGTATTGCAATGTAATACCAATAATTCAATTTAGGCGCGCAGTTAAAGAGTTTTAAGTATTGCTATGTATCACAATTCAATTAAGCATCAGCCATTTCTTTACACAAAGTCAAATGATCAAACAGTTCTATTTCTAATAATTCAATTTAGCATCACCATTACTCATTCATTTGTACACAGTTAAATGGTTCCAAGTATTACTATTTATCACTAACAATTAAATAGTCATTTGTTTATACAGTTAAATGGTCAAATAGTTCTATTTCTAACAATTCAATTTAACATAATTCATTTGTTTGCACACTGTTTAAATGTCAAACAGTTTTATTTGACCAATAGATTGGACCCTATCAGGTGCTGCCACTCCTGGTCAGAGTGGACATGGGAGCCATGGGAATAAATGGATACTCTACATTCTCCAAATATCCAAGTTTGGAGCCTCACCATCAGATCATTTAATGTCATTTAGGACACTCATTTGGGAAGTCTTACCCCTCTGCAGAGATGCTGTCAGTGTATTTTACAGTCCCTGTGAACTGGGCTGTGACATCCAAAGAAAAACAGTAAATATTAACTTGTACATTTGGTCACACATATTGTTTAGATTTTTAGGTAATAGCTCATAGGATGTACTAAAAAGTTCTTGACTCAAGCAAGAATGGAATGATCTGACTTATAGTCAAGTCTCTCTTAAAGCACTGGTTCCCTCCTGACCACCAAAGTTAAGCACTGATTAGCTTGTTCAGCATTTAAGTTAGTGACTACTTAGTAAGCAATCTGATTGGTTTGGTTTGGTTTTATGGCATATCAACCATTATTGGTTATTTAATGCCAAATCCAGTTTTTGCATATATATATATTAAATATATGATTTGTAAACACATTTTGTTGATACCCACTGGTGAATGATTTAATTGTTCTATTTCTAACAATTTAATTTAGCATAAGTCATTTCTTTTCACTTGGTTTCAACGTCAAACAGTTTTATTTCACCTGTAGATAGGACCCTATCAAGTGCTGAATGGACCTAGGAGTGATGGTAATGAAGGGGTACTCTGCATTCCGCAAATCTCCAGCATTACTTGATTCTCATGATCTGATTATTTAATGTCATATCCAGGACACTCCTTGGCAGTTGGCAGGGGGAGTCTTACTCCTCTGTAGAGATGTAGTTGGTATATTCTACAGCTCCAGCCAACTGGGTTTAAGCAATCTTAGACTTGTCTGTCAGACGTAGCAAAACTTAGTTAATAACAAGAAGGGAATAACCTCATTTTTAGAAAAGTTGCTGGATATTTTTTTTTATTTTTCAAGTTTTAAAGAAACTTGGAAAACAATGTGCCAAGTGTATTGAACTGTGGGATGAATGTATATAATGAACTGTGGGATGAATGTATATAATAATGTGTATTGTGTAGCTCATACCCTTCTTGGTCAGGCTGAGAACTTTTCTACACAATCTTGTATATGGGCCTTGTTAACAGGGCCTAGATTATGCCGACTGCATCTCCTGCAGAAAGATGAGACTCTCCTCCTCAAAAAAAGGTTCTGTCTCTTTGTTTAATGGCATTTCAATGTTCATGGGTTATTTTATGACAAATCCATCCCTGTAGAACAGTAGTGGTTCATAACTTTTCAAAGTGAACGTAATAGTATGACTGGAGTTCAAACTCACTATGATGTCACAGTTCAGCATGTTAGCCACTACACCATGGAGATTCTCTCCACTTCAAACAATAGTATTAGATAGGAATACTTGATACCATATAAGTAAAGTGAAGTTGGCGACCGTAGTTGAGGGTGACCCGAAGGCTCCCTTTTTGATAGCAACTCCACTAAGGTGTAGGGGAAGGTGCTACTCCTTTCCCTGGATTGCTCCACTTTACCCTTGATTGTGTACCTTATAATGCTGAGTGTTAAGCAAGGAGGCATCAAGTACCATTTTTTGAGTCTTTGGTATGACTCGACCTGGGATTGAACCCAGGTCTCCCAGGCCATTGGTGAACACTATGTAACTGTATCCAAACAAATTATTATTATTATTACTGTCATTATTAAATAAAAATAGTTACTTGAAACCATGTAATTGTGTATAAATTATTAGTATTACATAGGAACATTTAAAACCATATAAAATTATTTATATTTGATAGAATACTTGATGCCATATGATTCTGTGCTAACAAATCATCACTATTATTGACAAAAAAAAAAAGGTACAATTAAAAAAAAGAAATGATTGCAGTGGGACTTTGAAAATATAAATAGTTATGATTATAATCAAACATTTAACAAATGAATCAAGTTTTGACTTTAAATAACCTATAAGGAGTTGATATACTGTTAAACAAATAAATCAAACCTTTTATATGTTTTTTTTTTATAATGTACTTTGTATTTCATGTATTTTATATATTTTCCAATATGACCATTATCGTGTTCAAAAACCTAAACTTTTAAGTGCTTCAGGACTATAAAAAGATACAAAACGTTTTATCTTAATTGTATTTATTTGCCTAGTGGGTAGAATGTTTGCCAGTGGCCCAGGAGGTTGGGGTTCAATCCTAGGTTGAGTCATACCAAAGACTTAAAAAATGGAACTTGATACCTCCTTGCTTAACACTCAGTCTTATAAGGTATGTAAAGTGGAGCAATCCAGAGGAAGGAGTAGTGCCCTCCCTTACACCTCGGTGTTGTAGCTATTGAAAAGGGAGCCTTCGGGTCACCCTCAACTATGGTTACCAACTTTATTTTTAAATAACCATGATCCCAATTTCTATTTATTGCAAAACCTGCTTCTTTTATATGTCTTAGTTGTTTCAATGTTTTAACTTTTTTTTAGAGAGACAGAATGTATTATGAATCATTTGAATCCACTGATCTCTCTGTTGGAAATTTGTCTTCGATATGATCTACGACCAAGTGGGAAAGATGAAGATCCGGCCCATGCCAAAATTGCCTCAGACATACTTAGCAACTTATTCATGGTAAGTCAGGATATCTATTTATGAGATTGAACTTAAAAGTATCAAAACTGAATTTTTAGACCGCAGTTTTTGATAAAATACAGAATTGTGTAAGTGCAGCATGTTTCATATTCATCATTTTTAGCTTGTAATTTTGTCTTGTTTCCTAAATTGAATTCTTATCTCAAGGGTGAGATTTGAGAACAAAGAATACAATAGAGTAACTTCACATCTTATCAAAAGAGTATATTTAGAGGTGTTTTGATTAATGGAAAACTCACTGTGTTGAATGCCAATTGGTGTACTCTGAAAAAAATAGTTCATTTAGTGTTAATTTCTGTCTTGGTAAATACATTTTCTGTTTTGATGCTTTTTGAACTCACTATATATATATATATATATATATATATATATATATATATATATATATATATATATAAACTGATATTATTGATGCCTGTTCATATACATTAAGTTATGAGGTTTATTTGTAAAAACTCTTGAACCCTCTGTTTTTTAAAATGTGCAAATTTTCAATCAAAATATAAGTTCTAGAAGAAAAGTTGGTTTATTTTTTCGTTTTATTTGATTAAGTTTAGTCATGTATTGCAGTGAAAGGTTTATGAGAAACCATAATTTCTCTGACCTGTATCTGGTGGTTAGGCTCTAACTATGGGGAATGTGAAGTCACCTCTTCATTGCCATTTATCCGAAGTTCACTCTGATTTTGTATGGCAGTACCTGTTAGGGTCCAACCCATGGATCAAATAGAGGAACCATTAGAATTGTTACTTAGACTGTGATTCTGCCTTTGATCTTGCTTGCCCTATGAAACATTTAAAAAAAAGATGATAGGTTTTTCCATGAAAGATAGAATCTTGGTTGTAAACTTGATTAGAATTGGTAGAATTTGAATTTTTATTAGTTTGAAATTGGAAAATCAGGAAAAAAATTTCCTCAAAATAGCTATTTTTATTTTATTTTTGTTTTAAAATTAATTTTGTGATTCTTTCTCACCATGTGCAATCAATTTGTTTATCCATTAAAGATATGAGTAAGAAGTCAGTGTGTCTGCAAGTTTACTGAAGGTTTAATAAATATTTAGATTTTTAATATTAAGTTTTTCCTCAAAAAAGTTGACAAATCTAATTAAGATTATATGCCAGTATACTCATGTCATGGTCTTTCTTATTATTATTGTTACAACATTTTGGCCATTGTATCCTTTTTCCCTTCTTCAAGTGTCTATCATAGTTGATAACTTATGGAAATTTCAAACTTAACTCTTTATTTGATCCATAGAGGTAGATTGTTTTTATTCTGCTGTCCATGTTTATTATTTCATACCAGTTATATTTCTTCCTTGAGTTCTCAAACTGGAGTAAATAACTTTTTGTCTCTGAAATTGACAAAAATCTAAATTCTTGAAATCAAGATTAAAAAAAAAAAAAATTTATATATATATATATATATGCATGTCTCTTCCCCCCCTCTCTCTCTCTCTCTCTCTCTCTCTCTCTCTATATATATATATATATATATATATATATATATATATAATCAAAATCCAATTTTTCAGGTTTTTTTTTCACTATCTTTTAGAATGCATCGGACTTCATTATATTCAAGTTATTTATCAGATTATTCTAGAAAGTGTTTCAATGTTAGATTACTGAAATAAGTCTTTGGGATCTGTATGTTCTTTGATTAGTAAGTAAAATGAACTTAGACTTAGGAATAAGGCAGGAAATGATCATTTTAAAAGTTTGTAAGACAGACAATTATTTCATCTTTTACAGGTGATATTAAAAAAAAAAACAGGTGGCAGGATGTATGTTCAATTAGTTCTGGAATTTTTGTGTTGTGCACATGAAAATGGTAGTTGACTGAGGGTGGATTAGTACATCCATTATCTGATGTAGGTTTTAGCTGAATTTTGATTTGAGATTTTTACTCTATAATATTGAGTTTATGCGATTAATGGAGAAGCATTGGGTTAAGGGCATTGATAATTGAGGATATCATGTTGAAAAACAGTGTAAAATAAATGCTTTTGTTCACCATTAGGCTACAGACCTTTGTATATATGTTGAGGCATAGTAACTTGATGGCAGTTATTAAGGAAACTAAGTGTCTCTATTCATGCATAGAACACTAAGATGAACACTATTCATGCATAGAACACTAAGATGGTCTATTGGATATAAGTGCTGGTTGAGTATGTGCAGTTTAATTGGTTGTGTGTTCAATACAAGAATTAGGCTGGGAAATTTGTTCTCTGAATCAGTGGTATCAATTGGTATCCAACTAAAACTGTCACCTGAAGAAGGTTAGAGAGTATAATGGATGAACTGTTATGACTATAACGATCAAAATGACAAGGATGACAGTTCAAATAAATCAATTTATAATGAGAATAATTTCTCAAGTTTGTAATTCAGACAGAAATGAGTAGGTCTATCTAAAACCAGAATGATTTTTCTTGAATAAGGGTTTACAGGAAATGAAGACTGGGTTCATTTTTCAGACTTAATCTCTCTCATTTTTTGCTATTTTCTTAACAGTATTATCTTGAATATTTTTATAGCACTTTTGATTACTATAATTTATGTTGTATAGAATGCACCCTGATTTTAAAATTAAAATTTATTAAAAAAAAAAAAAAGCAGTATACTTCAAACATTTCAATGGAAAAACTTAAAAAAAATGTAAAACTTAAATCACAAAGAAAAAATCATAGAAAAATTAAATTGCTTAAGAAGAGTTTATTACTGGAATCTTAGAATTTTAAAAATTTGTGACTCACAGAAAAAAAAAAGTGTTTTCTTTTCAACATCACCCCGAGCATTACTTATTCCAAATTTCCTGAAAGATTTAACAATAATCTCTTCTTTACCTGCATTCCATGATATCTTAACCCACTGACACACTTTCAAAATACTGGGTCATTTAATTTGTGCCAGTTTATAGCATACATCTATTTTGTCCACTCCTCATATTTAAAGACTTTAAATGGTTTATATATTGACACATGTAAAGGCTGCATTTGCAATGTAAGTCCTTCAGGGATTACTGGGAGTTCTGCTTTATGATTTTTTTCTATATACATATTTACCAACCCTTCCACTCGGGTAGGATATGACACAAGGTCAATTTTTAAGCGGAGTTTAACAGGTCTGAATTCAGAGTTTTCCTTCTCCTAGACTAGTTCCCTCACCAAGGCTGAAGAGCCCAGTTTGCCCTACTATTTACCCATAGCTGGAGGGAGAATAATTGGATTCATACCTTTCCCAAGGGCATTAGTGCTATGTGAAATGCAATCAGTCTTGTCTAGAATTTGAACTTGTGTTGCCATGCCCATTTCCTACGATGATAACCATTACACCATGGGCACCTCCTAAATCACGATTTTTTTTCTTTATTGTATTTGAAAGTTCTGTAGTAAGAGATTTAAATTGAGTACTAATAAAGGTAGTTTATTTAACATCTCCCCAGAACATTTTGTTTATAGATTTTTTTAATCTAAATTTTTACCTTTGATCCATCTAAACTTTTTATTGGCTATAAACATAAATATCTTAGGGTCATTTTTTTTTTCATTTTCTTTTAAATTGTAATTCCCTGGTACAGATGGTGGTTGTTTGTACAAGACTCTTTGCTTTTAATTTCATACTAATGCTCATGTGATAGGCATGAATCTATCCCATTTCTCCCCAGCTATAACTAAAAAGTAGGACAGATTGGGTTCTCTAGCATTAGTGGGACAACTGCTCTGGGAGAAGGAAAACTCTTTATTTCATATATATTGTTGTTTCAAAGACAGTCCAATGTTGTGTTCAATCTCATTTTGGCAACTCCTGCAGTGACATGAATGACTAATTGTACAGTACCTTGCCCTTCTCTTAGACAAAATTAGTTTCTTAGAGAAGATCTGCTGCATGGACAACTATGGGGCTTTCATATAAACACTCACTTGACTGTGCCAAGATCCAGGTGCAGATCATAGTCATGTGAGACTGATGGTGCTATTATTCCCCCCTACCCAAAGTACTTTCTAGATGCTAAATTTGATTTAAAAACTCAACATTCTATGATGTGAAATAGGATACTTGTTATTTTTACTATTTTAAAAGGGAATCCCAGAAAGTTGTCATCACAGTGGCTTTTCTTATCAATATTTTTTTTGTCCATCTCAGTCAGTTCAATACTCTTCCACTATTGAACTTTTAAATCATCCTTAGAATCCTTGTTTCTCTTTTCATTTGTTTCTACAACCAGTTTTTCCACTTAATTTTTATTGGGGATAAGAATTTATTTACACAAATATACAATCCAAAGTTTTTTTGCTCAAGTTCAGTCTTAAGATTTGATTCCCCTCTTGTCAACTAGTTCATTTCAGCTTTACCAACAAAACAGCTTCTGGATGATCATAATTTATAGCAGTACATTTATAGCAGTTAGGGTGATGTTAGCCAACCACTAATAAGTATTCAAATACATGAAAAACTCAACCCTGTTTATATCAGTTTAAACTAAAATGAATAAAGAAATAGATGAACCTTCATAACACAATAGAATTGAAATGGGATTTCACATTACCATTTATCTTGTACAAATTATGTGCAACTATAAATCTTGTTTTTTTGTTTTTAAGGTACTTAATCTCTTAATTTTAGTCCCATAGCAGAATTTTTTTTATTTTTATACTTAGTCTTTCTATTATGGAACCATACAGTTGTTTCCTTTTTCAGTTGTCCCTCCACTCTGCCTTATAAATTTATCATTTGTTTCCTTTAAAGAATTGTTGGCAGCATGAAAAGCTATATGCTATGTGACAATAACAATTGCTTGTCTAATGCCATATTACATTTCCTTGGTGTTTGGCACTCTGCTAATTCATTTAATGCCAACAATTATTTTATTTACTTCAGTCTAAGGTGTATGCCAAAACTGGATTATTTTTAAAAGCAATTCATTAATTACATCCTGTGTTAGCAATTAATGTGGTTAAATCTTTTCCTTTTTCATTAAAAATTTACAGGAAAATTTCATTTTAACATGGGGAAGACTTCACGTTTTTTAAAATTAAATATAAAAGATGTCTCCCTTGTGATCATTAGATATGATTAGGTAAATATTTTTACTTCAAAAACTTTCTATGGAGAAAAGAATAAATTTTTCTTATCAAAAGAAAACTTTAAAAAATTAAATTTATTTATTTATTTGATTAAATATGGTCAACTTTTCCAATTCAAATACTTCATCTTGTGTCTTATTAGTTGGCAAATATAGCAGTTCAAATTCAATTAAAGTTTGCAAATTCTCTGATTTAAAAAAAAAAAAAAAATTATCATTTTCTTTCTTTGGGGATTATTTTCTATCACAACTTTTGACTTTCCATTATATAGTTTTTGTTGAATTCTCTCTTTATTTTCTAAATTGAAATATTCATTTGCAAATTTTAAAGAACAAATTTTTACTGGATATTAACTAATGGTCTTATTCTCAAATGCAGAATTTATATTTGTTGTGGTTTTAACTCCATTAGAGTCAATCTTTGAACATGTCCCAGTAGAAAATAAGAAAATCATAAAAGTTTTTAATATTTGCCTTAATAATCTAGTAAAACCTAATCATCTGATAAAAAAATCAATGCATATTAAAAATGTTGGTTTTGAAAAACAAGTGAAAATGAGAACACCACCAAAAAAAAAAAAAAATGAATTATTTCAGTTGACTCAGTCCTATGAGTAACTCTTTGGTTTCAGGTAACTTTATGTAGAGTTGCTGGCCATCTATTTTCTTTAAATACATTCATTTAGAGTTAAACTAATATTTTTCTTTTACTAAGAAAATAAGACTTTAATAATTCCAGGATTACTCTTAGTAAAGAATAGCAATCCTAACTTTAAACTTGACAAAAAACACGAAAAAGTCTTTGTGTTTATCATAATAATATATTCATTTATCTAAAATCAGAGGATACTATGGAGAATAAAAAAAAAAATATTTAAGATATTTTTTCCATTTTTTTCCCCCCCCAAACAGAAATAGGCTGGTAAATATGTTATTTCCAATCTGATTAAAGTTTACAAATTTTCAATTGAGGTTTTTGAATCAGTTTCAAGATGTTCAAGATCTATGTTTAAAAAATTCGAGATATATTTTCTCTTTTAATTCAGAATTACAACAAAAAAGGTGTTATGCAGATGACTCTACCTGTAGTGGTGCGGTTTTTGGATTGTGAAAATAAAGAATTAATTCGTAATGTTTCCAGTTATTTATCCTTGGCAGCCATCAGTTATCCTTCAATGTTGGCTACATACACAGAAACCATTATATCCAGCATACTGAAAGGTTTGTTGACATTGTTTTTTTTTTTCTTTTGTTTTGAAATATAGGAGGAAAAGAACTGGTCAAATTATGTAATTTTTAAAATTTTGCATAATGGTTAATATATTAATTAAATCTCTTGTGATTTCATGTCATGTTTAGAACCATAGAAACATGTAATAATGTTGCATAGCCATCATGTTCTTTTTTTGGTCCGCATCAGTTCTCCTCTTTACTGGCCACTGTATTTTACTTGCTGGGATGAATGACAAATATGAAGTCTCCTTTTCTTGTGTGCATAAATAATTTTATTGATTTAGAAATCTTCTCAGTTATATAACTGACTCATATGAAAAGCCAGGAGTCAGCCATTGGGACATTGATGGAAATTAGACTTGAAACTTTCAATGGCTCTGGTTACACTTAGTTGACTCTTAGTATCTTTTCTGCTGTTTAATGGCTATTCAAATTCTGTACTACATATCAAATAAAAGATTCTGTCAATCTGTTATTTAACAATAAGAACATAGATTAAAAACAAAAATAAACATTTCAGCTGGTATTTTAGGTGCAAATGGGGGTCTATCATAAAAGTGTTAATGCAGTTAATTAAGATAATCCAATCCTCACTGTATTTGGATTGTATATATGAGGTAATGTATTAGTTATAATTGTTAGCTCTCTCATCATCCTTTCAGCAGAGCCCAGAATATGACAACTGCATCTCTTACAAAGGAAGTAAGATCTCCTCCCTCCCCAAAAGTGTCCTGGGTATGATAATGAATTGCATCCAGTAGTGAAACTCCAGTTCTTGAGTTTGGGGGAATGTGGAGTACTCTTTCATTTCTATTAATCCCAGGTCTACTTTCACCTGGAGTGGTACTACCTGTTAGCATCCAATCTATGGGTCAATTAGATCTGTTTGAAAATCATTAGTCTTGCTTAGGAATGCTTGAAACTGTATAACTGCGCAAACAAATTATTATTATTATTATTATTATTATTATTATTATTATTATTATTATTATTATTATCAAACTAGCAAGAGGAGGTATTCTAGCAAGATTTGCAACCTTATTACATATAAATCTCATGGTTGCCTTTACAAAAAATAATACAAAAATATGCAATAACAATCTATATAATACTTAATACATATATCATTTATTAGTATTTAATTCTACCAAAATTACAAGATCCATATATAGATGCATATTCTGTTTGGTGAATAGCAGCATTGCTATTATCACGGAATATTCGAAGCCCTTTTTTTCTTTTTCAGCCTTCTGCCGCATTTTGTTGGAATTTATCAGAATTTCACAACTCAGGAAACTAATATATACTAATTTATGTTTACTATGCTACTTAGTGAGTATCGATGAAGTTAGTACAGAGCAATTCCATTAAAGTGTTTGATCTGAAGAAGAAACATCTATGTAGAAGAATATCCCAATTGATTGAAGAGAAAGTGGAAGAATATCCCATTTGGCTGTGAGGAGGAGATGTAGAAGAATAATCTCACTAAGTTGAGAGGAAGGTTGGAGGAATATCCCACTTCACTATGGGGAGGGTATGTGGATAAATGTAATATGTGAACGAATGAACAAAACACAAACAGAATTATAATATAGATAGGAATAGTTTCTTGAAACCATATAATTGTATATAAATTATTTGTATTAGATAGGAATACTTGGAATCAAATAACTGTGTATAAACAAATGATTACAGACAAATAAAAAAGTGCAATTTAAAAAAAAATACCATTGAATATATAGTTATGATTTCAATCAAACATTTACAAATGAATCAAATTTTTGTCATTAAATAACCCATAAGGAATTGGTATGCTTTTAAACAAATAAACCTGTTGGTGGATCCTAGAATACACCAACTATATGTTTTACAGAGGTTTCCGCCTCCAAAAAAAGGATGTCGTGAGTGTGATACTAAACTGCATTCAGTGATCAAAATAAAATGTCCTATAGATATGAATAATTATCATAAACTTTCATAAGATTGACTTTGTTCTTTATCTTTAATAATTGGTCTTCTTACAAACCATATGTAATCTAGGTAATTACTGTTCATATTGTTAATTTTTTCTTATTAGAATATAAGTAAAGTAAAGTTAGCGACCATAGTCGAGGGTGACCCGAAGGCTCCCTTTTCGATAGCTACTACACCAAGGTGTAGGGGAGGGCGCTACTCCATTCCCTGGATTGCTCCACTTTACCCTTGAACTGTACCTTATAATGCTGAGTGTTAAGCAAGGTGGTATCAAGTTCCATTTTTAAAGTCTTTGGTATGACTCGACCTGGGATTGAACCCAGGTCTCCCGGGCCATTGGCGAACACTCTAACCGCTGGGCCAATGCATATAGGTTAATCATGCAAAGATGACAGTATAAACAATATCTAACTCTATAATAAACACATGACACTAATGTCCAGACACTTGATAAGATAAGAATATCTCTGTCTGGTGACCAATTCACTTAATGACTCGGTTGTTAGAATGGAACCTCATTGTGAAGTGAACATTAAGTGTATATTGGTATTATATAATTTTATATTCTAAAAAAATCTTTTTTCCAGCAAACTATAAAATTATGATCTTTATGTACCTTCAGTCAATGAATAAACACACACACACACATATATATATATATTGGCATGATGGTTAGTGTGTTTGCCAATGGCCCGGGAGACCTGGGTTCAATTCCAGGTTGAGTCATACCAAAGACTCAAAAAATGGTAATTGATGCCTCCTTGCTTAACACTCAGCAGTATAAGGTAGGGATCAAGGGTCAAGTGGAGCAATCCAGGGAAAGGAGTAGCGCCCTCCCCTACACCTAGGTGTAGTAGCTATCGAAAAGAGAGCCTTTGGGTCACCTTTGACTAAGGTTGCCAACTTTACTTTATATATATATATATATATATATATATATATATATATATATAATAA
Organism: Sepioteuthis lessoniana; assembly: GCA_963585895.1. Classification (NCBI taxonomy): domain Eukaryota; kingdom Metazoa; phylum Mollusca; class Cephalopoda; order Myopsida; family Loliginidae; genus Sepioteuthis; species Sepioteuthis lessoniana. Next base: position 73,099 of record CAUZXS010005067.1, on the reverse strand, counting down.
TCTCAGTGGCAATTCTGGGGCTAGGACTTTTTAGATCAGCCCAAAGAGTTATTCTTTCAAGTCTATCTATTTTGAAGTTATGAATAAATTCTCTCAAAATTCTCAGTGTATTATGATATGAAGTAAATTTAATATGATGATATCAGGTCCAGAAGAGTCAAGCCCCATCTAAGTTCTGTGTACTTGTGTATGCTAGTGGGTCTATGATCTGTTCCACTGACCCAAACATTCAGAAATTAGCATCAGAGATTCTAGTGTTGACTGTGATAACCCCTTAACCTGGGTTAAAGACATTTGCTTTGAAAAACAAATACAGCAAATAAAACAAAACAAATACAATAAAGAAAAATATCATTTTGTTTTTGTAGAATGCTCAGTTATCAAGTATTAGCTGTGCACACTTGCATAGATATCTGATGAATTGTATTTTGAAAAATGTAATGCTAAATTCTTATATTCTAAATTATACATATAGTAAATTATGTTAAAATATGGGCCTGAGAAACAATGATTACCTAGAGATACCACTGATATATGAATGAAAGAAAACTCAACCATGGTTAAAGTGCCATAATAAATATGGCCCTTTAACCATGGTTGAGTTTTCTTCCATTTATATAGTCTGATCCCCCCAAAAAACCATGTATGTCATCTGAAGAGGCTAGAATATATATTCCTTGTCAAAATAAATTTATAATGGCACTTAAACCATAGTTGAGTTTTCTTCCATTTACACTATATTCACTCTGTATGTGAGTTTTCTTATATACATCCTGAGAGATATATAAAAACCATACATCTGAACTGCAGAATCATAGTACGCAAGTTCAAACTCCAATCGCACTATTACATTCACTTTCAGACAAATAATCATCTATGGGTTAAATAGTATCAAAAATTTCCTTTTAAAAGGATTGATTTGGCATTAAATAACCTGAGAAGGTTGATATGCCATTAAAAAAACAAACAAAATCTTTGAGAAAACAGGCTGTAAAGGCATAATGAAAAGAAATGTTTATTTCAGCCAATACATTGGTCCTAAAAAAGTCTGTTACCAGTTTCTTTTGATTTTTTTTTTTTTTTTTTTTTTTTTTTTTGTATAGAGCAAGAAAATTTAAATTAGTAAGTAAAGTTGGTAACCTTTGTCAAGAGTGATCCAAAGGCTCCCTTTTCAATATCTACTACTGTTCAGTGTCGGGGATGACACAACTCCATTCCCTGGATTGTTCCACTTTACCCTTAATCCTTACCTTATATTACTGAGTGTTAAGCAAGGTGGCATCAAGTACCATTTTTAGAGTCTTTGGTATGACTCGACCTGGGATTGAACCCTAGTCTCCTGGACCATTGGCGAACACTCTACTCATTATTAGGCCAATGGCATTTTTTATATCTCCTTTCAGCTAATACAATATTTCTACTGGGATTCTAGCTATGTATGAGGGTCGTTTTAAAAAAATTCTGTGCTTCACCCAGGAGAAGAGCCATAGCTGAAGATTTTTGTTGCAACACACTACCACTTCTTATAAAACTAAAAAACTAATTCAGATTTTTATCTTAATTTCTGTACTGGTGAGGCTCATACAAAGGTCAGAGCTGTACAACTTTTTGAACAACCCTCATAGTTCATCATTTCAGTTTTTTTAAGAAACAATAGTTCCAGTTAACCTATGGAAAATGAAGGCACATAGTAGGCTGAGAAATCTGACAGTCTGTCACTTACAGTATTACGCCCTCTCTTTTTTTTTTTTTTTTTTTTAAGAGCATTGCTTGAATTAACTGCCTAATATCACCCAATAGGATTTATAGCTACTAATATAAACAAAGCATTTAAGCTTGACCTCAGACTGTCGAGGGATAATTTAAAAAAATATCAAAATTTAAAACTCAGAATGTGTAATGGAGAAAATCAGGAACATATCCATTGTCAAAAACCGGTTTTGTGTGGCATGTCTCCTGAGTTATGTCCCTTGAAATGCATTCTTCAGAAAGAAGATGGGCATATAGTAATTTCTCTTGGAGATGCACTTAGTGTAATGGTTACCATTGTAGGAAATAGAATTGGCAATCCAAATTCAAATATTGGGGGCTGTTTACATTTCACGTTGTGCTAACACCCTTGGGAAATCCATCCCAGCTATAGAAAAATAGTAGGGCTGACTGATTTCTTTAGCTTTAGTTATCAGTCTTGGAGAAAGAAGACTGAATTCAAATCAGCTTTATTTCATTTAACAATTGATGTTGTGTCATATGATTGAGGGGTAGGATAAATACAATGATTTCTTTGTATCTACTTTGTTGCTAAGATGTCAACATTGTGTTTAGCAAAGTGAGTTGTGGAGACATTCTCTCACTTTGTAGAATTTGGAATCTCCCTGGTAATTGGTGTATCTTGTGCTGCTGACAACTTTCAGTTTCTGTGCCAAAAAAATTTAAAAAAACATCCTGATGACAAGCTACAATATATTGTGTGCAAATAGAATGCTTAAAACAGGTGTTGAGCTTTGCTAGATGTTAATTAATACCATTGCTTCTTTGATATCTTACTGCATCTGATATCAGAGCTTGTCTCTATATGGTGGTAACAATGTCACATGGTTATGATCACAGGTTGTACTATTCTGCTACACCTAATACTCTGGCATAATTTCTACTCAGAAAATTTCTCTAGGGGTGTATTTTTATAGAAAAGTAAATATTTTTAGCATCCAAATGGTTTTTCAGAGATTTCATAAAGTAAATGGAAGTGGATTGATTTTAAAAAAAATTATTTCAAATTATTTTTTTCCTACAAAAGTACCTTTTCATAAATGAATTTATTTATTCAACAAATTTATACTTACAACTTCTGACCTCAAAACAAACAAGTTATTTGTATGTGGAGTGTCGCTCACTCTTCAGCCAGTTTTTGGCATGTTCCTAAGTGACGTGCTCCTGTGGACTCCTTCACATAGGCGAGCAAAGGCAGGACAACCAGTTAGAACCTACATACAACAGCTCTGTGCCAATACAAGATGTAGCCTTGAAGACCTACTGGAAGCAGTGGATGATTGAGAAGGATGGCGGGAGAGAGTCGGGATATCTGTGCTGATGATAATTATACAACTAGCTGTAGAGTTGAGTAGTGTGAGCAAGCAGCAAAATATTTAATAAAAAGGGACAGAGAAATTAGTTTCATATTATGAATCCCTTAATAGTTATAAATTTTCTAACTTTTGTGGGTGTGTGACTATCATCCCCCCCAAATCCATAATATATGCCTATGGTTTCTAGGGTTTCAATGTTAGTCACTCCTTAGACTCTAATTTTAACTAACTCTGTTTATTTTGCTTCAAACATTCCAATTTTTTTACCTTGTCATTAAGTGAACCTGTTTTACTATTAATGATTTGATTTTTGAGAAAATAATTTTATCATCATTACAATATTCTCTGTCAAATACTCTGACTGTTTAAGTTGCATGAATAATATTGTCAGAGGTCTCAAACTGGTAGGTCTCCAAATGAAGGGTTTTAGATTGTTTCTATTAGTAAAAGAAGTCAGTAGATGTTTTTCAGAACAACATCTTTATTGTGCAAGTTGTATTTTTTTTTAACCAATACCACAAGGTAGAGGAAAATAATCACCTTTGAATTTATAATTTTCCCCTTCCAGTGGTGGTGAAGGGATAGTTTCATTCAAGCCCCAAGTTATATGACTTTACTGTCCCAGCTTTAACTCCAACTAATTTTTTGAAACTAATTTAATCTCTCAATTCTCAAATGACTCTCTGTAGCCAATCAAATGATTGCTCATGTCTTTTTCATGTTGGTAGGGACCGTAACATAACACATGAACTTGGAATAAAGAAATAGCTTTTTGACTGGATTTGAACTAACACTGAATAGTCCAAGAACTCATTTTGCAGAGACAATGCTTTTTCTAGCAATTAAGTTTCTAAGGCTGAGCAGGTTAAGGCATTGTTCTTGTAAGATGAATTCTTGGGATTATGGATGTGTGTAAACAAATAATATGGTGTAAATAATCAGAGGAGGAGAGTACTATTTTGATTATGGATTTGTCCTCTCTAGCCATTAAGCTTCTATAGCTTAACTGGTTAAAAGTTGAAATCTATTGTCCTATTGTTACTTTTCTCTTTTGACTATTCACACCACATTGTTTGTTTACTCCCTGATAATCATAGTAGTATTAGTTTAAGGTTATTTAAATCAAGCAATAAAATATTTTCATTGTTAATTTTTGATTTGTGTTTCAATTTTTTTTTTTTTTTTTTTTATAATAAGAATATAGCATGAAGATTTTTGTGGAGACATGTAGGAACATGAGCTTTGTTAGGTTTTTGTGACTGAATTGGTTAATGCATTGTTCATAGAGAAGTTAAAGTTTTATTAGAGGTTATTTCTTTATTCCATTGTCAAACAGCTTGTTTTAACAGTTAGTTTGTCTGTTAATCTAGAATGTTGTGATAAAACATAATCATAAGGAAAATTAGCTAAAAAAAATTCGACATATTTTGAAATTAAATTTTCTTTGATTTGATGTGAAATATACATTCATTTTAGTATGAACTATAAATGTTGACATAAGATTTATTTATGCACCTCAAATGCTGCATTTTTTGGGGTTTGGTTTAGTTTCTTTGTTTCAATATCATATCAACCTTTGTTGCCAAAACCATCCTTATAGAAGAACAGTAGAGGTGCTTTCTAACCCTTAACTGGTGTAGAGGTAAGAGGTTCATACCTTTCCCAAGGGTATTAGTCCGAAAGTAAATTTAATAGTACAACTTGAGTTTAAAACTTTGTTACTATAATGTTACAGTCCAGCATATTAGCCACTAAAGTGACTTCCCACCAGAATTTTTTTATGACAACTATTAATTCATCTGCTTTATGTGACAGTTTATCTGATGATCTCTTCGACTGTAACTGGTTATAGAAATTCTGTTTTTAATTTTTCATTGCAGGTAATTCTTCTCTAACGCAACTCTTACCAAATATGTACTCTGAAAACAAACAGGCCATCTTGGATCGTGTTCCAGAATTGGTTCATCTTATGGACACAAGAGAAGTTCAAGAGAGACTTAATCTAATTCTTTTGTTTGCAACCATTGCTAAAGAGAATCCACAGGTAAAAGACTTGTTTTTTTTTTTTAATTTACTAAGCATGTCATATTTAGTCTTGAAGATTGTTCCAAAAAGAATTATAACATTCTTGTATTCAATGCAAACAAAAAACAATTGAATTTTGAACAAGTTTAAGAAGTAAATTTTCTAATTAAGCCATTTTTGTTTACTACATTAACTTATATTTATTAGAACATAAATGCACCCACTTTTCCTTCAAAATGGTTAAAGAATATCTCCCAGGTTTCATACATAAAATTGAGGTATCTGGTAGCCTAATGTTCATCCAGATGTCATACACTACAAATAATTGTTCCTAACTTCATAACACTGTAATATTAAATGAAAATCAGAAGGCTTTTTCAAGCCAAAAAATATGATAGTCATTTATTAAGGTTTAGTTTGGCCAAAAATATGGGACACCCAATGAGTATTGAACACTCAAATAATGGTCTATTAGTTTAAGTTAATAACTATTTCACTATGTGAGGTACCCATGTATCGAATACATTAATTCACCTTTTGATTAGCTTTGATTTCACCTTTAATTACTTAGCTGGTTGCTATGCTGAAAGCTTGAACTCTAAGGAGAGACAAGAGGAAATCCTCGTGGTGTAGTAGCTAATGTGCTGGACTGCAACATCATTGTAAATGAGTTCAATCTCCAGTCACTCTATTACATCTGCATTTGGATGAATACTCTTGGAAAAGGCATGAACTTTATTATCTCTGCCAGCTATGGGTTAAATTGTGCCATTATTTTCCTTTTACAAGGATGGCTTTCACATTGAATAACCCACGAAGATTGATATGCCATTAGATTAAAAAAAAAAAATCAAACCAAGGTTTACTTATCAATAATCTAATCGACTGCATTCATTTAATCATTTTTAGTCAACTTTGTAGAATCTCCATTTTTTAAAAATGTTTTTGTATTGTAATTTTCAAGAGAGAATATGTCAATTTAAAATAACTTCATATGAAAAAAATAATTTTCATTTTTTGTTTATTTTGTCTTTAGTGCTAGTTTCATGTTTGTGGCAGAAAATTAAAGATAAAAAAACTCCATTAAAAGAGACAGGAAAGTTGATGGAACTGAATATCATGACAATAGGGCATAGCTCATAGATTAAAGCAAGAATATATTAGAGACAGTCTAACAACGACACCAAAACAATTGATGCTACTGAATACTACTTGATGGGAGATCTTTGCCTGAACAAAGACAGATAATGGATTGCTTAAAAAAAGACGAGTCCTCAAAAAAAAAAAAAAAAAAAAACATTAAAGAAACATTAAATTAATTAAAACTGCAGTGCAAATTTTAAGTCCTGCAAGATTTTTCTTGTGAAAGAAAGAAAGAAAAATAATGTTTAGTATACATTCAATTTTGGAGTTACTCATAGTTATCCAAGGAATTTTGTCATTGCCAAGTACTTTTGAAGACATTTTTATAATCAATGTCTTGACAATTCTAAAAGAAAGAAAAATGGATAATAATTTTTCTTTGTCTTTTTTTTTTTCTTTAATCTTGCAGCTTCTTCAGCCACATGTACCTGTATTTTGTGATTATCTCAAAAAATCAGATTCAATGACTCCTCATGCTCTGAGCATCCTTGTGGACATAGCTGCTGTGAATCCTCGTTCTCTTGTAGCTTATGTGTCTAATCTACAAACATTGGCCAATAATTATCCAATTTACACAGAACAAGTGACAGCCATCATTGGTAGGATAGGAACAATTAGTGAGGTAAGTCTCTTTATATCATTCATTTTCTTATTCAAGGCATATTTTTACATCTCATATTGAATTTTCAAATAAAATTTCTACTGATTTTTTTCATTTATCTTCTGTATACGATTAAATTTTTATAGTGTGTGTGTGTATATCATCATCATCATCATGTCGTGCTGGTAGCACGGATATCCCTGACCCTCTCTCGCCACTTCTCCCTATCGTTCATCGCCCTAGGCAGGTCCTCAAGATAACATCTCGTATCCTCACATAGTTGCTGAATGTATGTTCGTGCTGGTCATCCTGCTTTTGCACGGCCATGTGTGGGGGGTCCATCAGAGTACATCACTTATGAGTTCGTCCCTGCTTCTCCAGCAGTGTCCTGCATGTCTGGTTCGTCTAACTTGAATAGTTTTCGTGATAGGAGGCAGGTGGCCGTACAGTTGGTGTCTTGTGGGGTGTTGCCGCCAGGACTTGTTCAAGATTGCTCGCAGCATTCTTGTGTAATTGCCGTCTAGCTTCTTCTCCAGCCATTTTGTTAGAGTCAATGTTGTGCATCCATATAGCAGTATCGATGTGACCGCTGCCTGGAAGAAACTGCGTTTCATTTTATCGGTTAGGTCTGATTTCCATATAATCGATAGCCTATTGATAGCTGTCCATGCTTTCATTAACCTCGTGTTGATGTCCTTTTCGGTTGATGCGACGCTGCAAGCAGTGTGTGTATATATATATATATATATATATATATATATATATATATATATATATATAGGAGTCATTGTAACTAGGAGATCACTCTTTTCTTTAATAATAAAAGCTCAAATTGGTAGAAATATGATCTGGTTTAATTTCTTGTTTAATAAAGCAGTTAAAACCAGAGTGTGATTGCCAAGCTGGCTGGGGCTGTAGAATACACTGACTGCACCTCTGCAGAGGGGTACCCCCCCCACCAACGAGTGTCCTGGATATGACACTAAACAGTCTGATGTTAAGGTCCCAGTAATGCTGGGGCCTTGGGGAATGTGGAGCACCCCTTCATTACCATTGCTCCCAGGTCCACTCTGGCCCAGCGTGGTAGCACCTGATAGGTGCCTATCTATGGGTTAAATAGAACTAATGGCATACTTATGCTAAACTGAATTGTTTGATTAAATTGAATAACTTGAAGTGAAAATGTTTTTGACAATTAAACCGTACTTACATTTAAACTGCGTGCTTATGTTAAACTGAATTATTTCAAATGGAGCTGTTTTTTGACATTGAAGCTGTATTTGCACTGGGCTGAATTGTTTAACGTGAAACTGTTTTGACATGTAACTGTGTAAGCAAAATCTGTACTTATACTAAACTGAATTAGCTGAATTAGAACTGATTGACTAAACTGAATAGCTCAGAATAGAAATGTTTTTCACAAACTGTACTTACATTTAAACTGTGTGCTTATGCTAAACTGAATTATTTGAAACTGAACTGTTTTTGACATTGAAACTGTACTTACACTAAACTGAATTGTTATATATAACTGCTTGAATAGTTGGAAATAGAAATATTTTTGACAATTAAACTGTGTACTCATGCTAAACTGAATTGTTTGAAATAGAACTGATTATTTACATAAAAATGGATTTAGCGTTAAATAACCTACAAAGGTTGATATACCATAAAACTCACCAAACCAAACCAGAGTGTGAAAAGATTAAAAATTTAATTGATAAACATTTCCTAGCCACAAATAAATTCCATAAAATATTTGATAAAAATGCTATAGAAATTAACTATAGCTGGATAGATTATATTATTAGTAATGTGTCCTGAAAAATATGCTAGGGTAAGCAAATAAGTTATGATCTTTCAGGTGGAATTAAAGATAATTAACAGTAATTAAAGGTTAAATAACTTCCTGACAAAATCCAACAAATTCTATTAATTTACATCATTGACCTATAATAATTTCTATTAAATTATTCATCTTAATACCATCATTCAAGAAAAGAATAAGTAGTGTATTCAAATGAAACAGAATGAATATAAATAAAAATAAAATAAAATATATATAAAAATAAAATAAAACCGCCTCATGACTCAAGTTTTACAAAAATGATCTTCAGGTGAGTCTCTGTCTAAAGTCTATTAAATTATTTTGAATTTTAGTAAATATATAGTACTCTCAAGATGTGATGCAATATTTAAGTCACATAACTATTATATATATATATACACAGTGACATGCATAATTTTTGGATACATGTTATTTTCTGTTATAACTCTAGTTTATGCTCATTAGTTTATTAGTAAGTAATATCTCATAAAGTTGTTTTAGTTGTATGTGGAAGGAAAATTAAAAACTCATGGTTGAATCCATTTTTTTTTTTATCAAAGTTCAAAGTTACCCTATGCAAAAGTATTGGATACATCAATTTGATATTTTGTTGCATAGCCTCTGTTTTGTTTCACTGCTTCCAGTCGCTTTCTATAGTTGGTCACAAGTTTTCCACACTGCTCCAGAATTACTTTATCCCATTCTTCCTTGCATAATTCCTGTAATTACTTGATATTTTGTGGATTCCGCTTATGAACTTTAACCTTCAAAGTATTACACAAATTCTCAATTGGATTCAAGTCAGGAGACTCACTTGGTCAATTGAGAGTACTAATACCATTATTTTCAAACCATTCCTTTGTAAGTTTTGTGGTATGTTTGGGATCATTGTTGCATTGAAGCACGAAATTCTGACCATGTCATTTTATGCACATGTGACGTCGAGGGCAGTCTGGCACTTGACCCTTCGCAAAATAAGTCCTAGTCAAGACTCCTATTTCGGACATATGGTAAACTGGCAAATAATGTGGGGGGTTAATTTGAGCCTAGACTGACCCCCAATGCTAGCAAGGGGGTTTCCAATTCACTTTCACATACCCTACCAAGTCCTTTGTTTTCATACCTCCTCAGATAGCGGAAAAAACGGACTTCAAGGTTAGAAAATATTGACTGTAGTCAAATTCCCAGAATTCTCTTGTAATGTTTTAAGGTGAACAAGATGTTTAGTGAGAATTAATGATAGTGATACGAGGCCGAAACAGATAAGCACAAAAGAAGACGAATTGATAGAAGAAACAACACAACCAATAGATGTCAACACAAGGGTGCATTTAAAATATAACAAAATTTTAATAGGTGATGACCAAACAACTAATGATAAGATTTAAGAAACAGTTTCTTTTTCTTTTCTCTTTTCCTTTTAAAATACTGGCAATATTAATCTAACAGGAAGTATCAAACATAAATGTCTCTCAACAGTCCTTTTCTTCTTTCTCCTTTTTTCTTTCTTTTTTTTTCTTTCTTTCACTAGAGAAAGTATCCAAGTCGCCGGACTGAAGCATGTAACAAAGTTCATTCACTAATTTGCTAATGATGAAACAGAATCCTTTCAGTTTCTCACTTTCTTTTTCTTTTTTTTTTTTTTTTTTTTTTGAATACTTATAATTCCCCAATATTTGGGAAGGTTAGAAGGAAAACAGTTTAAATTGTACTTATCTTCGTCAAGGCTTAATGTTCAGGTTCCTTTCTTTTACGTGCAAGTGACATCCGCAGAATTGGCTGATTCTAATGCTGATTTCTGTCCAGAACTAAAGATTCCTTTTGCAGGCAAGGGACCTCCTGGAGTTTGGCTGTAAACCAACGTCTTTATCCGCCGACTTCTGTTCTCAAACTGAAGATTTTTTTCCAAATTTCTCTAATAAAAAAATGGCATTTTTGCGCTAACGGTCTATGGGCTAATCATTTGACTTTTTCCTTCTCTCACTATTGAATCCGGTCACGATATCCGAGTGACCTGGATTCTTTTCTTTGTTCAACAGGCTGCAGGTCATAGAGTGCGAGGAATTGACTTTCGTTCATATCTCCTTTTAACGGTCAGTCTTAGGGCCTGTTGATTCAGACACAGAAGGGTAGGAGAATCAACCTCCCCTTCCCCCTCTCTGTAGCATACCATGTCACAATAGATATATGTTTAGTTCAAAGAACATTTAATTATTTACTTTAAAATTAATCATTTTCCATTTAAAAGACATTGTATTTAAACAGAAAATTTTAATAACCATTTGATACTTGTAAATTTTGTTATTTTTATTTGTCATTATCATATTTACCAACACCTCCGCTCGGACAGGATATGACACAAGGTCAATTTTTAAGTGGAGTTTAACAGGTTTGAATTCAGAGTTTTCCTTCTCCTAGCCTAGTTGCCTCACCAAGGCTGAAGAACCTCGTCTACTTGCACATTTTGTGTAGGATCAAATCATTGTTCATTGGTACTTCTATCTAACATCAGAGTGTAGTATTTGTGTATTCTGTGAAATGTGTTGCAGAGAAAAATATGAGATAGGCATTGCATTTTATATATGTAGATTGACCCTTTTTTTTTTTTTTATTTGTTTCTATTTTTTAAAAAGATTTTTTTTATTTCTGATAGATTTTGGTATTTTCTTATTACAGAATGATGCAAAGCGTAGCATTGAGTATTTGGTTTCTCAGTTGCCAAATGCTGACAAAAATACTGTGCAGTTTGTTTTAAGTGGCCTGCGCACAGTGGCCACATCTTTTCCACACTTATTGAACCAATATCTGCCAGAAATTAATAAGCATTGTCAAAACAAATCAAATGTTTCTGATCTGCTGCACAAACTATGTGAAGACCTGAAAAGACGCAGTGCCACATTTCCAGAATCGGAAGACTTACGCAAAAAATATGTATCCTTCGAAGGAGAGGAGCTACGTAAAAAGTTTGTCACTTTTTCTGAGGGAGACATTCATCTCAGTGGCAGCACGTAAGGATCTCTGGTTGGATTTTTTTATTATTGTTTGCTTTTGATGTTTATTTAGGAATATTTCTCTCTTTTGTATGGAAATTTATAAGAGTCTCATGATACTTTCCTTAACTCTTTATTTGTTGTATAAGCAATAGAAAGCCAAGTTAGAATAATCATTTAGAAGTAATTTTGAAACTCTGTGGCATAAAACTTCAATTTTGTGAAAGGTATAAAAGATTTAGTGGTTGGTTCAAGGATGTACAGATACAATTCTAATTTTTTTGTTAGTTTTGTAAAAGACAACAGAAGGACAGTCCTATTTACTTTTTTTAGCTTAAAATTAGGAAGAATGCAGTTAATTTTGCTGCTAAGTGCAATTTACAAGATTCTGTCTCTTCATTACAAGTACGCACGCACACACACACACACACACACACATATATATAACTGTAGTCATTATTTTCCAATAGAGCTGAATTAAACACAAATGAGTAAAATTGCAACCAAAAATTTTATTATATAATGGTTTGAAATGAAATCTGACTGTATGAAAAAGAAGACTCTTTTGAAAATCATTTTGACATGTTTTGATGATATTTTAGCCTTATCAGAATAGATTGATTACCGAAGACGATTTTTTGTGGTGTAAGGATGATAATTTTTTTCTATTTCAATTTTATCAGTTAGATTTATTTATTATTTTTCATTTTTTCTTGTTTGTCTTTTAGTTGCTCTCCTGCTCTTTCTCTCTCTCTCTCTCTTTATAGCACTCCTTTTCAGCTCTGCTACTCTCTCTCTCTCTCTTTATAGCACTCCTTTTCAGCTCTGCTACTCTCTCTCTCTTGTTTTAGCACTCCTTTTCAGCTCTGCTACTCTCTCTCTCTCTCTCTCTCTTGTTATAGCACTCCTTTTCAGCTCTGCTACTCTCACTCTCTCTCTCTCTCTTGTTATAGCACTCCTTTTCAGCTCTGCTACTCTCTCTTTCTCTTTCTCTTGTTATAGCACTCCTTTTCAGCTCTGCTACTCTCTCTTTCTCTCTCTCTTGTTATAGCATTCCTTTTCAGCTCTGCTACTCTCTCTCTCTCTTGTTATAGCACTCCTTTTCAGCTCTGTTACTTTCTCTGTATTGTTATAGCTCTTTTACTTAATATTTTTTTCTAACTATAGTATAATAATAAAGTTTTTAAACATCATCTCAAACAGATTTATTTTATCATAGATAGAACCCTAACAGGTACTAACACTCAAGAATGGACCTGGGAGTAATGCTAACAAAGGAGTAAATCTGTCAAGTTATTTTTCTCTAACTCTTTGCTCTTTATCATGCTAGCTGTCTTGTTCTCTCTTTCTCTCTCGAGTTAGATCTGTCTCTCTCCCTCTCTCTCAAAAAAGATTTAAGCCCTGTAGTTTCTTTGTTTTTATCTGTCATACCTCTTTCACTGTAAAGTTGAAAAGAAATCAATGTATCTAAAATCTAATTAACCCTATTCTAATTATAAAATCTATTTACTCTGCTTATTCCAGACTTTAAACCAATTCCCTTTCGCTTGTAAAATATAAATCAACAAAATAAAATTTATTCATATAAGAAAATGCTCATTTTAACTTGGGCAGTGTTGTATGATCTTGCTGGTTGCTAATAACTCCAACTGAATGTTTTGCTTCTTTTTTTAGTCCGGAGAAGGAAGTTCGTTCTGTGTCAAGCCAAACTGAAGGAACAGTAACTGTGATCACGGTCGGCAATCCCCCAAATGCCACCTGCCCTAGTGACACTGTATCTGTAAAGCATACTGTGATAGCCCCACTCACTTCAAGTCAACTCAGTCTAGGCAAAGGTAGTCGGTAAGTCTTTTGTTATATTCTTTACTTATGCTAATTGGTTTTACAGCATGTCAAACCTTGGTGGCTTATTTAATGCCAAAATCAATTTTTTTTTTTTTTTTTAAACAATTATATGGTTTCAAGTAACTATATTCCTATTTCATACAGATCTGTCAGTTGGGCTAAGTATATGCTGACTGTATCCCCTGCAGAGAGGTAATATCCCTCCAAAAGAAGGAGTGTCCTGAGTAAGACACTAAACTGCATCTGATGGTGAAGCTCTAGTTTTGAGGAATCTGGAATTCTGCTTAATTGCAATTACTCCCAGTTCCACTCTGACCTGGATTGGTAGTACCTATTAGGGTCCCATCTATGGGTCAAATAGAACTGTTCAAATATTATTTGTATTTGATAGGACCATGTGCAAAGAAAAATCGTATTAGAAACAATTACATAAAAAATTAAAATATGAATATACAATGAATGTGATTCCCTTACCTTTTGGCATAAAATAACCCTAGACAGGTTGACAATGACATTGAAATCAATCTTATCTAATAATATTTATTTGTACTTAGTTATATGGTTCCAAGTATTCCTCTCTAATACTAATAATTTATACACAAATATAGTTTAAAGTAACTTTCTATTTAATAGTAATTATTTGTTTGTATATGGTTTATGGTTTCAAGTATTCCTAGCTAAAACCAATAATTGGCTTGCCTACCTAAAGAAACAGTAGAAGCAATAACGATTCTCTATAGAAACACCAAAGTGAAAGTACGTTCACCAGATGGAGACACAGAATACTTCGACGTTGTAGCAGGAGTACTACAAGGAGATATGCTAGCTCCATACCTCTTTATCATCTGTTTAGATTATGTGCTTAGAACATCGATTGATAAAATTAGAGAAAACGGCTTTGAGCTGACAAAGAAGTTGAAGGCACCCCGCAAAAACAATTACCGACGCCAACTACGCAGCGATACTGGCGAATACACCCAACCAAGCCGAAACACTACTGCATAGTTTGGAACGAGCTGCTGCAGGCATTGGTCTCCATGTCAATGCACACAAAACGGAATATATGTGCTATAATCAAACAGGCGACATCACCACACTAGACAGAACCCCTCTTAAACTAGGAGACAAATTCACCTACCTAGGAAGTAGCGTCTCATCAACCAAAAAAGACATCGACACGCGGCTAACGAAGGCATTGACAGCTATCGATAGGCTATCGATCACATGGAAATCAGACCTGACTGATAAAATGAAATGCAATTTCTTCCAGGCAGCGGTCATATTGATACTGCTGTATGGATGCACTATTTGGACGCTAACTAAACGGCTGGAGAAGAAGCTTGACGGCAATTACACAAGAATGCTGCGAGCAATATTGAACAAGTCCTGGCAGCAACACCCACAAGGCACCAACTATATGGCCACTTGCCTCCCATCACGAAAACTGAGAAGTGGCGAGAGAGGGTCAGGGGTATCCGTGCTAGCGGCACGACATGATGATGATAGCTTCAAATAACTCTTCTTTACATAAGTAATTTGTACAGAGTTAAATGGTTTTAAGTAACTTTCTATTCAATAATAATTTGCAAATGATTAAATATCTTGAATTAATTATTCTTACCTAACACTAATTTATACGCCTTTTTATGGCTTTGAGTAATTATTCCTATATAATACAAATAATTTGTGCATAATTATATGGTTTCAAGTATTCCTATCTAATATTAATAATTTGCATGCAATTAAGTCTTGTTCATGAATCATTTTGAATGGGTAAACACTTCAAACTTAGTGTCACAAAGTGTTTCAGTCGAACTTGAAACTATAAAAAATTAGACCTTTTCTTCATGTAAATCATCATAGCACAAGTGGTAAATAAAGGCAACAAAGCTTTTTTTTTTTTTTTTTTTTTTTTTTTTTTTTTAAATAATATCCAGGAAATTACTAAATAATTTGGAAGGATATAGTTTATAAAAAAACGTTCTTTTTCACCAAGTATTAAAACTCAAAAAAATTGAGATGCTATAAATTAAAATAATTATTGTAACATATGAGGAAAATGTTAAAGAAAACTATAGAATGCAAAAGTTCCAAATAAATACAATTTTCTTCTCTAAAGTAAAAATACTGTCTTTAATTTTTTATAGCAGACAACTCTTTTCTTTTTTAAACACAATAAATAAACAAACATTAACTTTTGGCATTTTCCCCCGATCCAACAGCCTTCAAAATCTTTTTCCATCTGTCTTTGAAAATCTTTGTCTCCGAAAACTTGTCTGCTTTTAATGAAATTTTCCCTCTTCAAATTTATTGATTAACTTAACTGCTCAAATTGATATTTCAAAAATTCGTATAGATTTATAATAATTTTTAAAAATAAACAAATATTTATAATCTTTTTTCTTACCGTTTTAACTATTCATAGGCTTGTTAATTCTTTTTACTTTAAAAAAAAAATTTTTTTTACATGTTATGACACTTAGTTACAATTTTTTAGAGCTAATGTATTGATGATGTACTTCAAAGTCATTCTAAACCTCATCTCAGAGATTTATTTGACCTATAGATGGAGCCCTAATAGATACTACCACTTCAAAGTGGATGTGGGAGTAATGGTAACAAAGGAATGACTCTTCCTTCTCCAGGCTCCAGAATTGGGATCTTATTGCTGGGTGCAACTTAGTATCTTATCAAAGACACTATGTTGGTTTTAGTGTACTTAAAAATCAATTTGCAGTGTTTATATTAAGATATTGGGAGGGATTTGAGTCCTGGTGTTGTCTAAAAAAAAGTTGATTTATGATAAGTGTATATTTTTGAACAGCTTTTTAATTGCAATATATCATATAAGACTCTCAGTGTGATGGTATTTTTCAGTAGTGTGTCTTGAAAAATATGCTGGAATAAGCAAATTTTATGGTTTTAGACAAAAATGAAAATTTTTTATTAATTTACTATATGCATAAGAAGTGTTTGTGCTAACCTTTGAGCATAATTTTCTGAACAAAATTTAACAAATTCAAAGAAGTTTATACCATTGAATTATAATGATTTCTATTAAATCATTTATTTAATATCATCATTTCAGCATAAACTAAAAGAAAAAAAAAATACTGCAAAACACTATATTAGTCCACTTTCTCTTTTAACAAATTAGCAGTACCTGAGTTCTGGCTGGCTGTAGTCTTTACTCATATTTACTACATATTTCATTAGGATATGTATCCTTTTATTGTGGAAAGAGAATACTATAAATTGGATTTTGTGTATTTTAGGTAAAGATTTTTACAGGTGAATATCTGCTTACAACTTTGAAGTTTTCATTACAATAGGTATAAATTCACTGAGTCTCTCTAAAGTGCTTTGTAATACTATTGAAATAAATGATATATTAAACTTGATAAGTAGAAATATTTTATATTTTGTCCTAATAATTGTTCTTGTGTAAGTAATTTATACCTTGTATCTTTGAATACCCACCACTGGTATTTTATTTGTAGCCATATGTTTAATCAAAAATTGATTTTTGGATCATTTTTTTTTTTTTTTTTTTTTTTTCAACTCTCCACCTCAAAATTCCTTTGAGTTTTTAGAACTATTTTCTTCTACATCACCTACATACCCTCAAGCTTAGCATTGTGAGAAACGAAAACAGCCTTATCCAAGATTTGAACTTGGTTCACTGTGTCCATTTCTTATGATGATAAACATTACACCATGAGCGCCTCGTTAAACATTAGGTTTGGTGTACTCCTTTGGTGTACCCCTTCTTTCATGATCAGCAATACTTGATACTAATTTATCTCTTTTGTGTACAGCTTGTTAATTAATTACAATTTAGTAACACAAAAGTGTTAATATTTTATTTTTAGCCATTTGTCTTAATAGATATTGAACAGTATTTTGATAAGAACGTACGTTTTTATTTTCATTCTGGACAACAATAATCCAAAACATTTTTTATTTGGTCTGTTGTCTTTATTTATTTTAACAGCCGGAGTTCATCAAATAGTCAACTGCCTCATGGTAGACCAACCAGTCCATGCTCATTAATCACAGCATCAGACATTCCTAACAGTACTAGCCTTACGTCTACAGGAACCAGTCCATCATGTCCTTCACCTGTTTCTTCTATGGTAAGATCTTCATTCATGTTTACAGTCTCCTGATGTTTCAATTTAATGGAACTTTAAGTTTTATTTTTGATTTAACTTAGTCTCCAAGTTTGTGCTGATCAGTGACTCGTACATTATGTAATGTCATAGCCGCCTCCTTGCACCTGCCACCATGGTACCTGGCGATGTGAGATGTGACTGACAGCAAAAAAGAACTCATTGTAGGAGTGAGAGGCAGTCAGACTTGAGACTTAAAGATTATTTTTAATGAGTCAGTCAGTCAGTCACTGTGACAAGATCTAAATTTCAAGGCTAAGTGAAACTGTCTTCCCAAATTTGCGGAGGTGATATATAGATAACCTAGACTTCTTCAGTTGACATCATTGTAATGGAAATAATCCCTCATGTAAATGACCACGTGTTTGTTTGGCCTATCAGGTAACAGAATCGGGTAGGAAAAGGGAAGAAAACTGTAGTCTTGAATGTAAAGGCAAATAGAATAAAACTACTCACAAGCGGCATCGCCTCTGTTTCGATCGGCAGTGAAAGGAATAAGAAGAAAAGAGGAACAAGAGTTTATGCATTTTATTTATACCCATCGCATTAATTTACATATTAGAGGGAATAGAGATTATAAAAAGACCAAAATGGAGAGAACAGTCAGTCGAGCTTTTGACAGCTAAGAGAGACCAGAGACCTTGAGCGATGAAACGAATTTGGTGCGGCAAACCGAGATGGAAAGACCCTTGTTTTTAAATCTCAATCATAAAACTACTCCATATATTATTAAACACTTTTTAATGGTTTGAGGGAGAAAACATCAGAAATAAATGTGAGTGGGATTTTTTTTTGTCACCACATATTTGTCTTTTCCTCTTCTAACAAGTCACTTCGTCTCCTCAGTTTTCTCTAACAACCTTTCCTTGAAGAAATTTTGAGTCCTCCAACAATTATCTCAAGTTTTAATACCTATTTTCAAGATGTTTAATACTGGTGTATCATCAATTTTAACTTATTGATGTAGTCTTTAATATTTTTTTGTTCTTCTCTGCAGAAGGAACTTGATCGTGATGCTGTCCAACATTTTTGTGAAAAACATCTTGGCAAGATAAAAGTTTTTGTGACAAATGTTTCAGCTCGTGTACCATTGCCAGCCAAATGTAGTGTTGTCCGTGAGTATACTTCATTTTATAAATGTATTGGAGACATTTAGCATCATCTCAGTTAAAGTTACAATCTAGCTTGTAGGATTTTAGTCACCTGTCTTTAACTCCTCCAATGAAAGCCAAACTTTCAACTGACCTTAAACTGTCAATTACACTGAGATGAATTTAGTGGTTAAAATCTTTTAAAATTATCTACACTCTCTCACAAATAATAGATACAGCGAATCTCTTATATAACGAGATGCTTTCTGTTTAGATTTTTGAGAGGTTTTGAATATTTGTCATTTATTTTTGTAGCATTTTTTTTTTTTTACATTAGAGCTTTGAAATGTAGATTGTTGCATGTTCATAATAAAACTGTTTTTCAACTATTACAGTTTACACTGCACCCAAAGATTATGACTAGCGAAATTTGAAAACTTTAGTGTAAAGAAAACACTACACTTTCAAAATCTCTTAATGCTTAGGACAGAAAGCTTCTCGGAAAAACAAAAGTTTTGCTGGATTTTAAGGAAAAAGTAATATCTTGATTATTCCTTTGAAAATTATCAATGGCATTGTGGTTAAAGTGCTGGATTGCAATTTCAGAGTACATTTGAACTCCAGTTGTGTTATTGTGTTCCTTTTCAGACTCATATCCTCTGGAAAGGTATGAACCTTCTTGTTCAACTGTCAACTATGGGTTCAATAGTACTATTACTGTTCTTCTGCATGAATGGCTTTGGAATTAAATAAACACATGAAGGGTGATATGCCATTAAAGAAAGAAAAAAAAAAAAAAAAAAAAAAAGAAAAAGACAATGCTATTGGAAAGTACTTAAGGAGAAACTTTCAATTCTTATAAAATTGAATCAAACTTAATAAATCTTGTAAGTTGAAAAAGAAAAGAGAAATCCATTAAAAACTGTTCAAATGAACCGTGTTTGTGGCTGTTAATAAAACATCTTGAATGTTTGGATGTAATGGTAAAATTTAAAAACAATTTATTGATCATTTTCAATTGATCCAGTGCTCAACATTAAAAAATGGAGACATATCATGAAACTGACGTTAACTTGAAAAGAAAGTGTTTATGTGAAATCCTCTTTTGTTTTTATTGAGCTTTAATTTTTTATTTTAATGTTTTACTATATATATATATATATATATATATATATATATATATATATATATATATATAAGAACAATTATAAAAACACTTATTTCCAGAGCTAAGTTACTATCCTCCACTTGAACTATCTTCCTTAACGAACTTAAAAATATTAAACAAACCCTTACCAATAATGGGTTTCCCAACTACATTGTTGATACTGAAATGAAACAATTTATCAATAAACCATAGACAATAACCTTAACCATAAACAATCAATAAACCTATACTACAAAAACTAATTTCATAGTAATTATAAAATAGATGAACAAATATTAAAAAAAACTTTATCCCCCCAAATTTTCTCCCTACCAAAAAAGTTACACATGAAAGCAACACCTGATGATGGCCTATGAAGGGTTTGAAAACACCTGGGACAATTTTGGTAAATTTATCCACCAATTCCAACCTGAAGCCAAGACACTTATCAGGAAACTCAAAAAGATCTTAATTAAATTATACAGACAAAATGTGTCTTTACTATTTAATCAAACATGTTTAAATGAATGACTGCTGCCTAACTACACACTCGCATATATATATATATATAATGACTGCCATATCTTGACTGATGATAGTTGTCTTTACCACCAAAATTACAACTTGATAAAGTAATAATTCAACTTGTAAAAAATATACATGATATGTAAGATTATGAGGTTTTCAGATATCTGTGCATCTTTGTATTTTAGTGAGACATGCATGTACAACACTTATGCCACTATCTGCATTTATATAATTACATACCAGTGACAAGCATAGCAAGATAACTGGTGACTATGCAAACTGTCTATTTTTGAGTACCTTCTCTTAGACTTTTCTGTCAAAGGATACCAAGAAGTCAGCAGAGGTTTGATGCTAGAGCTTCCTTTTCTAGTTTTGATTTAGGAGTTAACTTTTCTTTAAGAAAGGTTGACTTCACCACGGCTTTGTCATGAGACTGGAGAGCCTTTTACTCAACCATATATATATATATATATATATATATATATATATACGCTCCCCCATAGGGGCTGAGGACTCTGGCAAAGGAATTTTCGGCCACCGCTTGCATAATGCAAAGCTCTTCGAAAGAATTGAGCACTCTGGTAGCCGATAGGGTATAAAAATGTAAACAAACGGATGCTGCTGTTGCTAAATAAAGACCTTATAATTCCCTTAGCCAACGTGGTATGCTTGTTGGCCAAGCGGTCTGATACAAAGTCTAACATAAAGTTGGATGGGTTTCGATCCCGGCTTCAAGCGTCCTACGTGTCTAGCTACACTAAAGAGTTCTGATAGAATGAAACAGTCTGTCTGTGGATGACATATGAGAAGCAACAGGTATATAATTTGACATGTTATTAATTGAATTTTGACCTGAAATCTTTTGCTGTATATTTTTTCATTTCTTCTTAATCACATTAACTGCATTACAGTAGAGAGGCTTAGGAGTCATAAAATTAAACTTGTGCTATAAAGAAGCTAATAGGCTTGAGTGATGCACAAGACATGACAAATCTAATTGCTTGGCTATTGTGAATACAATAGTTGCACAGTTGAGTGGCTCACTCAATGGCATTTCACTGCTGACTGAGTAACCCTATGGGAGAGTGTTCACACTCACAAAGTATGGTCCTCTTGTATTATTCATATTATATCAAGGCCAAGATTTTCTTTTTTGGAGATGTAGTTCTCTGAAACTAGTAAGCAAATTCACCTACCTAGGAAGCAGTGTCTCATCAACCGAGACAGATATCAACACACGACTAGCAAAGGCATGGACAGCTATTGATAGGCTATCGGTCATATGGAAGTCAGACCTGACCAATAAAATGAAATGCAGTTTTTTTCAAGCTGCGGTTGTGTCGATACTGCTGTATGGATGCACTACTGGACGCTAACTAAACACATGGAGAAAAGCAACTACAAAAGAATGCCATGAGCGATATTGAACAAGTACTAGAGGTAGCACTTCAATAAGAAGCAGCTGTATGGCCATTTACCACCCATCATGAAAACTATCCAAGTTGGAAGAACCAGACATGCGGGACACTGATAAGTGACATACTCCAGTGGACCCCTCACATGAACGAGCAAAGGCAGGATGTCCAGCTAGGACTTACATACAACAGCTCTGTGCTGATATAGGATGTAGCCATGAAGACCTACCAGAAGCGATGGATGATAGAGAAGGGTGGTGGGAGATGGTCAGGGATATCCGTGTTGATGGTGCAACATGATGATGAAGATTTTCAATTTGGCTGGGGACATTACAGAGTGACTTTGTATAAATTTGTGTTAAGTGATAAAACCCAGGATTTAGAATACTAATCTTCAATGAGGTAGACAGGCCCTTCTTAAAGTACTGCAACACAGTCTTTCTATTATTTGACCCTGCTCTCCTCTAAACTAAATTTATAATTTACTGTAAGGGATTTTCTAAGCAACAAATATTTGAACGTCTTAACTTTATTTTACCTGTGCCAATGTTGTCAATTCACAATATGTCCTCATTTTTTTTTTCAGATGGACGACACAAACGCTTTGTGAAATTGAACTTTCTTTGTGGTAGTCACCATGGTGATGAATGTTTGTATAGCAACAACAACTATTTTATGTTAGCAACACGCATTCCAAAGACATGGATTCATCTTATGTTTTTGGCTCTGCAGGTAAATTCTCTCTGGAAATATATTGGGGTTGGACGGGGAGAATAAATTAGAATTATTTGCAATTCACATTAATGTGTGTATGTATATTTATCCAAGGCCAATTTTTTAAATGGAGTACAGCTGTTTTGAATTTAGAATTTTCCTTCTCCTAGGCTTGTTGCCGTACCAAAGCTCCAGAGTCTAGTTTGCGCTTCTATTTACTTATATTAGGAGGATAGAAGACATGGATTCATGCTTTTCCCAAGAGCATTAGCATAAAGTGAAATGCAAACAGCTTTGTTCAAGATTAGAACTCAGGATACTGAATTCATTTTCTATGACTCTAACAATTTTAGGGGGTGTCCTCGTGGTGTAATGGTTAAAGCGATGGACTGCAAAATTGTAATAAGCTAGTTTGATTGCCAGTCGCGCTATTACGTTCATTTTCAGACAATTACCCTTGAGAAAGGTATGAACTCCCTTATCTTCCCAGCTATGGGTTAAAAAGTACCACTACTGTTCTTCTAGGAGAATGGCTTTGGCATTACATAACCTACAAAGGTTGATATGCTATTAAACAAATAAGCCAAACTAACTGCTCGGGCAGGATATAACACAAGGTCAATTTTTAAGCAGAGTTTAACAGGTTTGAATTCAGAGTTTTCCTTCTCCTAGACTAGTTACCTCACCAAGGCTGAAGAACCTAGTCTGCCCTACTATTTACCCATAGCTGGAGGGAGAATTATTGGATTCATACCTTTCCCAAGAGTATTAGTGCTATGTGAAATGCAATCAGTCTCGTCCTGGATTTGAACTCGTATCACCGTGTCCATTTCCTACAACGATAACCATGAAAAATAAACCAAACTAACCATTTTATCATAGATGCCTGTAATATGTAAAATCAGTGTGTATATGTGACTACCTGTATGTGTGTGATTGTCTACTAGGCAGTATATAGAATATGCAAATAGGTTATTTGTACAATCTTGGATTGAATGTTCCCAAATATGAGCAATCATCCTGAAGGCTTATACCCATATTACCATATTAGTGAAAAACAAAATGGTGTAAAATTTTGGCTCATTGGCCTAGTGGGTAGAGTGTTCCCCAATGGTCCGGGTTCAATCATACCAAAGACTTAAAAATGGTACTTGATACCTCCTTGCTTAACACTCAGCATTATAGGGTATGTATCAAGGGTAAAGTGGAGCAATCCTGGGAAAGGAGTAGCACCCTCCCCTACACCTTGGTGTAGTAGGTATTGAAAAGAGAGCTTTCAAGTCACCCTCAACTGCAGTTGCCAACTTCACTTTTTTACTTAAATGGGTGGAATGCCTTGTAATAGGATTGTTAATATGATGTATTTTGAATGTATCCTTTAGCTCTGAAATGTACCAATATGTGTGGGGGCGTCCTCGTGGTGTAATGGTTAAAGCGATGGACTGCGGAATCCTAGTAAGCGAGTTCAAATTCCAGTTGTGCTATTATGTTCACTTTCAGACAAATACCTTTGGGAAAAGTATGAACCACCTTATCCTCCCAGCTCTGGGTTAAATAGTACCACTACAGTTCTTCTAGAAGTATGGCTTTGGCATTAAATAACCTACAAAGGTTGATATGCCATTAAACAAAGAAACTAAACCAAAACCAAACCAATATGTGTGTGTGTGCACATAAGAGACTTTGAATATTCAACTTTCTAATAATTTTTTATTCTTTTGAAATTCCCTTCTATAATAATCAAAACTACAAGGAACAAAAATGAATTTTTCTAAAAATTCTTTGATTTTTTTTTTTTTTTTTTTTTTTTTTTTTAAATTTGTTATTTGATAAGTTAGTAGTATGTAATTAAGTCTTGGAAAAATAAATGGAAAAGTTCATGACTATACTTCACAAGAACAATCACTGTGATGTGCAGTTTACAAAGAAAGATGTAGAGCGCCATGATCGACCATGTCTTGAAAGGACATGTTTATATAGCCGTGTAATCATTTACTTTCATGTAGTTTGGGCTCATCTGTTCAGGTTGAATTAACTTCTAATTGATAATCTTAAATTTATGGAGAAACTACTGCAGCTGCTTGAAGTAAATTTCGATTATTTTAGATTTCTCTTTTTACAATTTTTCACTTTTTTCCCCGCCCTGTCAGCTGGGGCTGTAGAATACGCTGACTGCACCTCTGCAGAGGGGTAAAACCACCCCAACGAGGCTACCTGTTGGCCGTGGGTGGCGACCCGTGATGCTTAAGGACGGGATCCTGGTGGTTGAGCAGTACTTGGCCTGAAAATCGAGTGGTCAAGTCTCTTGCAACACACCACTTTGGCCCTTACTGGGCTAGACGGGCGGTCGGAGAGGCCCGATCCGATCAATCGGCTGGTCATGACAGTACTCTCTTTGATTTTTTTTTTTTTTTTTTTTTTTTTTTTAAATCTAAATGAGCACGATGGCTATAGGGTCAATCATGCTGTGGAAAGACTTGTAGTCCTTTCTGTCCCTGGGGAAGTAGTTATCTTGGGAATGAAAACCCAGGGACAAAAAATCAATTCGTCTATCACCAGCATGAGTATGGTGTTGCTAGGCGAATGGGTTTCCCCCTAGGCACATCCCCATGTGGGGCTCCGAGGTGGGTGGGGAGCATGTTCAATGAAACTCATCAAACACTTTTATGGCTTCTGCTGACAAAACTATCCCCCTTCATCATAGAAAAAAGTATTTCAGCTCTAATAACACCCAAAACCGTAAAAAACTTGAAAAACGGAACCATCCTTATAGAGGTGACAGAAAAAAAACAAGCTGAAATAATATTAAAGCAAAAAACAATCCACAACATAGACATAAAAGCTTACCCCCATGAGAGATTAAACACCTCTAAAGGGGTGATAAGAAATGGAGAGCTATCATTATGCTCAATAACGGAAATTAAAAATGAACTAAAAAAACAAAATGTAATAGACGTCAAAAGGATCACAATCAAAAAACAAAATGAAATAATTGAAACCAATACCTACGTTTTAACCTTCAATAATCCAAAAAAACCCTTAGAAATGAAAATAGGTTATACAGTGGTTAAAGTTGAGACATATATCCCTAATCCTAGAAGATGTCATAACTGTCAGAAATATGGACACCTGAAGGAGCACTGCACAAGAAAACAAGTGTGTGTTAAATGTGGAGAGCAGGAACCAAACCACATAGAGGAATCCTGCTTAAATTGTAACAATTGCAAAGGGAATCATAGAGCAGACTCAAAGTACTGCAAAATCTGGGAAAGGGAAAAGGAAATTATCAAAATGAAAATCACCAAAAACATCACCTTTCCTGAAGCAAGAAGACTTATAGAAAATCCCTTTAACAAATTAACTTTCTCGCAGGTAACCAGGACTCCCTCAAACCAAGTAGAAAACAAAGCAAAAACACAAATAAAAACAATAAAAATAGAAGAAGAATTAACAAATTTAATAAACGACCTACATGAACTAATCCAAACCCTTAAAACTATTATACCCAATGTACAACTAACTCCAACTGACAAATCAAAAAACATCCCTTCAACCTCTAGCCAAAAAAATGAAATGCTAACGATCAAAAACAGAAACCGATCAACCTCAAGAACCAGAGAAAAAGAAGAAAAACAAAAACCTACTCAACACACCCCTACAAAAACCAAAAATAAATCCAGAAACATAGAAAATATGGAAACCGAAATGGACTCGACACCTAAAATTGAAAATACGAAAATTAAATAATACACCCCAAACCCAAGACACACACCACATAAATAGTTATGGCCAAATACCAAAATACCCACAAGATAATCCAATGGAACTGTCGTGGCTACAAGGCAAATTACAACGAACTCCAGCTGTTAATAACTGAACAAAATCCTACCATTATATGCCTCCAAGAAACATTACAAAAAAGCAATGATAAAACAAATATGAAAAATTATGAGCAATACGTCTACATACATGACACGGGACTAAGAGCTTCAGGTGGTGTATCAATCCTAATAAGGAAAAACATTCCCCAAAGCCAAATCAACATCAGCACACCCCTACAAGCAGTAGCAATTTCAGCAACTTTACACAAAACCACTGCCATCTGCTCTATATACATTCCACCTCAAGACCCTATAAACGAAGAACAGCTAAATAACTTAATAAATCAACTCCCTAAACCATATATATTGATGGGAGATTTCAATAGCCACAACATTTTGTGGGGAAGCAGGACAACGAACAAAAGAGGTCAGACCCTTGAAAAAATCATTAATAACAACAACCTATGTCTCCACAATCAGAAAGCTCAAACCCACCTAAGCTCATCCTCAGGTACAATCTCTGCTATAGATCTAACACTCAGCGATCCAGCCACCTTCATAGAATATAACTGGAGGGTACATGAAGATTTCTTGCGGCAGTGACCACTTTCCAATCATAATAGAAAATACTAAACCAGGAAAATCAGACCCACGAACAGTTTCAAAAACCCCACGATGGAACTTCAAAAAAGCAGACTGGCAAGCCTACAAAAAACTATGCCTTGACACCCTAATCCCAGAAACAAATACAAACCAAGAAGAACCTATAATACATTTCACAAACACCCTAATTAATATAGCAAACAAAACCATACCAAAAACTACAACATCCCCAAAACATAACAATCCCTGGTTTACGGAGGAGTGCAAAACTATGATCAGAGAACGCCAAAGAATCCTCAGGAAATTTAAAACCAACCCTTCATCAGAAAATCTAGACAAATATAGACAACAAAGAGCTAAAACCGGACGCACAATTAAAGAAGCTAAAAGGTCTTCCTGGAGAAACTTCACTGCAAAAATAAACTCAAATACTAATCCCAAAACAATTTGGAACTTTGTGAAGAAAATATCAAATAAAACTGTCCACACTCCTATAAATCATCTCTCCCTAGGAAGCACAAAAGCTTTGAGTGAAAAACAAATAGCTAATCTGATGGCAGAAAACTTTGCCCAAGCATCATCTACCAAAAAATATTCCAACAAATTCAACTCCATCAGAATCAAAGAAGAAAAGAACAAAATAAAGTTCACCTCTGACGATACTAAATGCTACAACCAACTTTTCACCCTAGATGAACTCCAAAATTCATTATCCAAATCCAATAACTCAGCTGCTGGTCCAGATGAAATTCACTACACATTTCTTAAAGAATTATCTACAATTTCCCAGAAATATCTCCTAAACATATATAACAATATCTGGATCTCAGGCAATATCCCTACTTTATGGAAGCAAGCTACAATCATCCCCATCCTCAAAAAACAAAAAGACCCAACAAATCCCACCAGCTATAGACCCTTAGCCCTAACTAGTTGTGCATGCAAAACCTTAGAAAGAATGATAAACCAAAGACTAATATGGTTTCTCGAATCAAATAAACTGCTCTCAAACCTACAAGCAGGTTTCAGAACAAAAAGAAGCACAATGGACCAGGTGGTTCATATAGAAACCCTAATCAGAGAAACATGCATAAAAAGGAACACCTGGTGGCAGTCTTTTTTGATCTTGAAAAGGCCTATGACACAACATGGCCATACGGAATTCTCAAAGACCTTAAAAACTTTGGGTTACAAGGTAGACCTCCCATCTTCATCCAAAATTTTCTTGAAGACCGATCTTTCAGGACACTGATTGGCAGCACATACTCTGATCTGAAGCCACAAGAGGTGGGAGTTCCTCAGGGCAGTATTTTATCAGTATCCCTATTTATAATAAAAATAAACAGCATAACATCCTGCCTCCCTCCAGAAATCAAAGGGTCATTATATGTAGACGACTTCCTCATCTGCTATAATTCCAAAAACATGACAACCATAGAAAGGAAAATACAACAATGCATAAATAAAATCCAAAAATGGACCACAGAAAATGGATTTACAATTTCAAATAGTAAAACAAAATGTGTACACTTCTGTCAAATCCACAAGATGCACAACCACCCTAAATTTACATTAAATAACACTGAAATACCCATAACAGATGAACATAAATTCCTTGGCATTATCTTTGACTCTAAATTATCATTTATCCCACATATAAAAAAGCTAAGAATAAAATGCAATCAAGCCATGCAACTATTGAGAGCCATAGCCCACACAGACTGGGGTGCTGATAGAAAGACCCTTATCAAGCTATATAGATCTCTAATAAGATCAAAACTTGACTATGGCTGCTTCATATACGGAGCAGCCAGAAAATCCTACTTACAACGACTGGAAACCATACACCACCAAGGACTTCGCCTCACTTTAGGGGCCTTTAATACTTCCCCAAAGGAAAGTCTATACATAGAAGCAAACGAACCCCCTCTCTACTTAAGAAGACAAAAATTAGCACTACAGTATTACATCAAACTCATCTCCTGTCCACAAAATCCTGCTTATGACTACACCGGCAAAACAAAATATGAAAACCTGTATCAAAATAACCCCCCAAAAAATCAGACCTTTTAGCTTAAGAATAAGTGACCTCCTCAACGAAATCAAAATCAACACTAAAATAGTACACCATACCTTACTCTCCAAAACGGCATCATGGACCATAAGGCAACCAACTATAAACTTAGAACTGGCTAAGTTACCCAAAACAAAAACACACCCCATCACTTATCAAGAGAAACTCATAAAAATACAAAATAAGTTCCCAGATCACTATCACATCTATACAGACGGATCCAAACAAGGAAAAAAAAGTAGGTTGTGCTGCTATTTCTCAAAAAAAAAAGAAACCCTAAAACGCCTACCTAATGAAGCTTCAATTTACAGTGCAGAAACCACAGCCATTGATCTAGCTATGAATATCATAGCAAATCATAAAGCTTCCAAATTTATCATATACATGACTCCAAATCAGTCCTGCTAGCACTACAGAATAGAGATACATCATCCCCCTTGATTACAAAGCTCCTAAACAAACTAAACACCCTCTCTAAAAATAATAACATCATATTCACCTGGATACCAAGTCACATTGGCATCCAAGGAAATGAAAAAGCAGACAAAGCTGCAAAAAAAGCTCTTCAAATTGACATGTGCAAATCAAAAATCCCATATACAGATCTAAAACCAACCATAAAGAAATTTATATCAGACAAATGGCAGAAATCATGGGACAATCAGACCCAAAACAAACTCCATGAAATACAAGAAGCTATCGGAGAGTGGCCAACAGGCTACAGAAGTATCAGAAGAGAAGAAGTAATACTTGCCAGATTGCGTATTGGGCACACCCACATTACTCATTCACACCTGTTAAAAGGGGAGGATGCCCCAGTGTGCCCATCATGCAAAGTACAACTCACAACCAAACATATCCTTCTAAATTGTAACAACCTTAAACATATCCCTACTAAGTACTATCAAGCAAGAAACCTGAGGGACATCTTTAAGAATACAAACCCTGAAAACATTTTTAATTTTCTAAAAAAAAGCAACTTTTTCAGTAAGATATAACCAAACATCTCTATAGAACCACTATTTTAATGACTGAAATTAAAAATAACCTTTTTGGCATTAAATGACCCACAGGGGTTGATATGCCGTTAAACAAAACTCAAACTCACTTTTTTCCCCCCAAGATAAAGTCTAATATTGTTACCATCCATTGAAAAAAGGTAATAATCATTAAAAAATAAGTTTTATGGTTGGCATCAATAAAAATAGTATAATAGTGCAGAGTTCAAATTCTACACAAGGTTGTTAACATTTACTTTGCACTAATACCCTTTGGAAAGGCATAAAACCATCTCGTCTTCCTCTTCAAGCAATAGGTAAGATAGTCGGGCAGACAAGGCTCTCCAGCCATGGTGAAACAAGCAAGTCTAGAACTACTCTGAACTCCAACCATGGAGAAAGCAATGGGAAATAACTCCACTATATCTCCCAATGATAGTCACAGTCACATGATAAAGAGCCATGATTGTTCAAGTCCTGAAAGGGAATGGCTTTTTGCTTTCCATTGTGTCAACTTTCAACTATCTTCCTTGTTTAATGTGCACTTGTAAAAGTTACCATCTATAATTATTGAACATTATTAGTACTTATGCCATTTCATTATCTTTATTTTTCATATTCCTTCTTTATATGTATTTTATCCCTTTCATAATTTTTCTTTAAGGCAAAAGCCAGTTCTGCATTAAGTCAACAAGATTCTTGTGTGAGTTGCCTCAAAAATTGTTGGGATGCTTTAAAATCTGACAAAGGATCCAGCAGTTTTCTCAC
Organism: Sepioteuthis lessoniana; assembly: GCA_963585895.1. Lineage (NCBI taxonomy): Eukaryota > Metazoa > Mollusca > Cephalopoda > Myopsida > Loliginidae > Sepioteuthis > Sepioteuthis lessoniana. Next base: position 42,250 of record CAUZXS010005067.1, on the reverse strand, counting down.
AGTTGTCACTTCATCATTCCCTTCTGCCAAGGTTGGTCATTATTTTTTTTCTTTTTAACCATATTACAAATGTGTCTTGCATAAGATTCCAAATTCAATTCTGCTTACGTTTTGTGTGATCTCAAATATCTAAGTATTTTTTTTATTGAAAGAAAAATCATCAATATTAAGAAACACGTCCTAATATGTTTTAGTTGGTAAGCTTCAGGAATTTCAAAACAAATCCTTGATTTAATCTCTGGTGGTTGTACTGTTCTCATTCATGTCTGTGTTTTGGAATATCTTGCATCATTTTAATTGCCTAACTTATTTTATTGACTATAACAAAAGACATCTGAAGAAGGCAGGAGCATACAACAACTGAAATATTGAGTATAATGATGATAATAGTAATGATGATGATAATAGTAATGATGATGATAATAGTCTAAATTATATAAATAATAGAAATAAAGCACTGACAAATTAAAGAAATAAAACTCTATTTTTATTTTTTTATCATTAAGGGTTTTCGAACTATTGTCTTCATCTTTATTGTTATTTCCACAACGTTTTGGCCGATATATCCTCTGGTCTTCTTCAGGTGTTTGTCGAACTTGGGAACCTACATGGAATTTTAAACTACATCCTTTATTGAAGCTGTTATGCTATGTGTTATAGGCGTTGGTTCCCTAAGCTTCTAAGGAGACAATCATCTGGAGGTTGCAGGTTCAATCCTGACTGCAAGTGAGTAACAATACAGGAATACTTAACACTTGTACCCAGTTATGGCTAACGGAATCAGGACAGGCGACCCCTGTGGATTCAATAAACGATCTAGTCTGAAGTTCCATATAGGTTCCTGAGTTCGACAAACACTTGAAGAAGGCCGGAGGACATATCGGCCGAAACGTTGTAGAAATAACAATAAAGATGAAGATAATAGTCCCAAAACCCTTAATGATAAAAAAAATCAAGCTTTGTCTCAGAAATTTAGACAACTAATTTTTTTTTTTTTTTTTTTCATGATAATTTTTGTTGCTTAACATTCAGAAAACAGTTCTCTATTTGGGTAATTTATAAGATTTTAAAAATATTGATTTTCTATAATTTTAGGCATGGGATTTTATTTAGAATATAAATACAATACAATCTTTAATTTTCTGACATGCATGTACATAAGTTATTGTTTCTTTGTTTTTAAATTTAAAAAAAAAAAAGATTCCCTTAAAGAAGTCAGAGAATAGTCTCTTGTAGTAGGAATGGGGGAAAAATATCAAGAGCCAATTTTCATTTTTAAGTTGACATTTGAAAATAAAAGCTGTACATGCATGTCAGAAATCAGTGATCATTTCAACAATATTTACAGTGTAAAGAGGAATGAAACTACAGAAAATCAATATTTTCAAATTTGATATATTTCTTGAATAGAGGAAGGTCTTATGAAAGATAAGTGCCTAAAAATATTTTTTTTATTTTTCTATTCTTTATTTTTTTTATTGAACCTATGTGTTTCAGATATGTTGTATGTAATAACAAATTTTCTTTTCAGAAATTTATACAAGTCCTAATAACTCTGCGAAATTAACTTTTGGTGAACTTTCTTTTACCTAAGATCTGTCTTGTATGAGATCTGTCTTGAAAATATAGCCATTCAACAATAACAAAAAAAAAAAAAAAAAAAACACTGATGCTTTAGTCTCTTTTAATATATAATAGAATATTTTTGTTGAAACTCTGTGTTTTATTTGAAAATGCCATAATAATAAAAGGTAGACATTTTGCCTTCATTGTTCAGGCAACTGTCACTACAAATAAAATTGCACAATGTATATAAGAGGAGTACTTATTCTTAGACTGCTACATATTTATATTTTTCATTACAGAGACTTGTTGTTGAGTGTGGTAATAAAAGATAATTAATAATATCTGTTTTGATGGTGCCCGTGGTGTAGTGGTTATCGTCACAGGATATGGACACGGCGATACGAGTTCAATTCCTGGACAAGACTCATTGCATTTCACATAGCACTAATACCCTTGGGAAAGGTATGAATCCAATTATTCTCCCTCCAGCTATGGATAAATAGTAGGACAGACTAGGTTCTTCAGCCTTGGCGAGGCAACTAGTCTAGGAGAAGGAAAGCTCTGAATTCAAACCTGTTAAACTCCGCTTAAAAAATTGACCTTGTGTAATATCCTGCCCGAGTGGAGGGGTTGGGTAGATAGGATAATATCTGTTTTGATTGTATAATATTCTAAGAGAAATCATAAAATTCTGATATCTTTGTTTTAAATTAACTTTTTATGAAAAACTGTTACATTGTGCCACCAACAAAGATTTTTAAAAGAAGATGGCTTAGTGGGTTAGGCATTGTTTTGGGACAAAAAAGATCATTACCAATATTTCCTCAGGAATACGTTATGATGCTGATAGATTTTGTTGGAATGCAAGATGAGAATGCAGTCTAATTATGTAATTCTTTACTGCATTCATAATTTTCCTGTTAGTGTTCATAAGCAGAAATGATGATTCAGTGGTGTAAAATTTGAATTAACCTACAAGACAATGACATCAAATGTAATGTCCTGCTGGAAAGTTAAGTTTCTATATAGTTCAAGCTGAAATGACAATTTTTTAAAATGAGTTGCTCATGCTGGCAAACAAAGGAATTCTGTATGCTGTTGTAAAATCCTGACACTGGTTGTCTTCAATTGATTTATAATCCCAGGTAGTCAATTTTGATGAAATGACTTCACTATTTCTGATTTAATGACTTTATTCTACCCTACATTAATATATATATATATATATATATATATATATATATATATACAGGACATTGGCATAATGGTTAGTGTGTTCGCCAATGGCCCGGAAAACCTGGGTTCAATCCCAAGTTAAGTCATACCAAAGATTCAAAAAAAGATACTTGATGCCTCCTTGCTTAACACTCAGCATTATAAGGTATGGATCAAGGGTAAAGTGGAGAAATCCAGTGAGAGGAGTAGTGCCCTCCCCTACACCTTGGTGTAGTAGCTATTGAAAAGGGAGCCTTCAGGTCACCCTCAGCTATGGTTGCCAACTTTACTTACTCTCTATCTATCTATATATATATATATATATATATAATCATTCTTTTTACTCCTGTTTATTTTCCTTTTTTTTTTATCACTACTCTCAGATTGTTATTCTTCAAGTGTTAAACCAGTAATACAAAACAAAAATCATTTTTATGGTTATAATTTAATCAAGGGATGTAACTCTTAAGAAATTTTTTTCTTTTTTAAATAACGTTATGTGTTTAATGTTTCAGGATCAAGATGCTCTTCTTCATGAGCTTCATAACGTTCGGTATTTCGATGTCTTCGAATTCAACGCAGCTGAACATCATTGGGCTTGCTTCATGTGTAACCACCCCGAAAAGATGCTTACCCTCCTTCAAGATGGCAACCCAGTCATTTCAGTGAGTAACTGGATTAAAAGTTTTATATTTTGAGAGGTTGAGGGTAGGGAAGGGCACATTCAAGTTGAAGAGACAAAGAGGATGTCATTTGCTCCCAATAACAGAAGAACAATTATGTTACAAAAAAATATTCACTCACATCTATTTGGATTTTAGAATTTATTCTAACTGGCAAAGAAAAATATTAAAACATATGGAGTGGTTTTCTTCATTTATATATTGTTGATTCTAATGAGGGAGGGGATTTTAATTAATCCCTAAATATACATCTTCACTTGCCACTCGCCTGATTACCAAAATGACACTTTTTGAATCTACTCAAGTCTGATCACTTCCTACCTGCTAAAATGAGACTTTAGGCAGTTGACCTTTTGACTTCTTCCATATATCTGTCAGACTGAGGTTGGTGGTGATGAGAGGCCATCACATCTTCATTAAGTAAGTTTTAGAGAGTAACATTTGAATTGAATATTTACAATAAGGAGGTATGATAGCATTAGTGACTATATATATATATATATATATATATATATATATATATAACCATACTGTCACAGTGTTTTGTTTGAACTTCAAATTATAAAAAATCAAACCTTTTCTTTATACACTCATTTAAAATAATGGTAGGAAACCGATCATTGTTTTGAAAAAGAATATGCAGGAAAATGCGAAATAGATTGGAAAGACATCGTCCATAAAAAAAGTTTAATTTCTATAATTATTAAAATTTCAGAAAATTGAGAAAACAACATAACTTGAAATAATTATTTCATTGAACTATTCATTTCAACATATTAAGAAAATATAAAAATAGACAATAACATGTAAAAGTCCATAAATTTTCGAGGAAATTTTTTTTTCTCCAGGTGGAAAAACTGTTTTCAATTCTTAATGCAGACGATGATGTTTATTTTTAAATACACTCAAAGAATAACAAAATAAATAAACAATAAAATGAGAGAGAAAACTTGAATATATATTTCTCCTGTTTTAAGATATCTCATTTCAGCCTTTTTTTTTTTTAATCGACCTGCAGTCTCAAAATGAACCTGCTTTCTTCGTAATCTTGTCCATCAACAAATTTTATCATCCGCCTCAATCAAATTTCGTTTCTGGTTGTTTATCGATTGATTTATAGTTCAAGGGACGTAACTCCTGTCGCCCTAAATTTAATAATAAAATTTTAAAAAGTATACAATACCTTCTTTTTAACTATTCATAGACTTCTTCATTCTTTTAGCTGTTTTTTTTTCACTAGTTGCCACACATACACTTTTTTCACTATATATATATATATATATATATAGTCAAAATGTTGGGCAAGGATTAAAAACAATTATAATCTCAGCCACCACAAGCATCTCATACAACTTCCAGTTTTACAACACAAGTTGATCATCAGGTTTTGATTTTAATGGTTTTCAGGTTTTAATAATTGTTTTTAATTGTGGCCCAATATTTTGACTATGAACTTGCTCAATCCTGGATGTTGAGCTGTATCACTTAAGCAACATAAGTTTTATTTTAGATATTTTTTCATTATATATATATATATATATATATATATATAATTCACTGATTTCACTTATGATAGTTTCTTTCATACCATTTGTGATTTTTAAATAAGTGACAGTTAACTTGTTCTGTTGGAATAGTCTCTTCATGTCACATGTCTCTCCACTTGCATTGGTTTGCTTTTATTTTTTACACTGTTGATATTTTCTTTTATACTTCTTAGTAGGAATTTGTTTTCATGACTGCATTTTAAAACAATTTTATTCCTTTTATTCAACATTTGATTGTTAATTTTGTATTTAATTATGCAAAAATTTTCTTCTGTACATAGGTTGAACTTTTTTCTTTTTTTTTTTTAATCCAACTATAATTTATGCAAAGAAAAAAAAACTTTTATACTTCAAGAGAAAAATAAAAAGGAATTTTTGAACAAAAGGAACAAACTCATTTCAAAATGCAGGCATAAGAACAAATTCCTTCTAAAAACAAAACAAAAACAAAAGAGATTATGTTGAAAGATATTTGTTATTCAAAATTATACTTTTTTCATCATTAGATTGCAGACTTGTTGATGTAGACAAAAAGTTGCAATATCAATCTGTTTATGATTGAATGTTTCTTTCTTTGATTTTGAATTTTGAATTTGCTCTCAGGGACAGTTGAAAGAGAAGAAAGGACGTTGGAAATTTTTAAAGCGATGGAAGACTAGATACTTCAGCCTGTCTGGTGCCAACATTACTTACAGTAAAAGTGATTCTGTGAGTAAAACTTTACAATAAACATATTTTTTGCAGCTGATGAGATGAATTTGCCAATTTTGGTCAGTTTTTGAGATAATATTAAAATATATTTGGTCACTTTGCAAACTATCATTGCTGTAGTGCATTTGATTTTCACTGAGAACTTTCCATTGACTAGTTGTTAGTAAACTAGCTTTAACAGTAACCATGTTCTTGTGCAGCTTTTGTAAAACAATGAAGATGTTATTTATGACTATACTGGCAATTCTTGCCTATGGGTTTAATATGAAGACATCAGTTATGTAAGTGAGTTTAGAAGGCAGAAGCATTGGTTGACTGAAAATCCTTTCAAATCACTCAAGTCAGCAAAAATGAAAGTTATCAGAGAATAAGTTGAAAAGAAAGAGACATTGAAAAAGAGAAAACATGAAAATGGCTTGTAAAAGGAAAAAAAAAAAATTTTGTATTTTGGCATGGTCAATGTAGAAAGTTCTATTTGAACCCATCAGCTACAAATTTTTGGATCTGTGGATGATACTATTTACCAACCCCTCCGCTCGGGCAGGATATGACACAAGGTCAATTTTTAAGCGGAATTTAACAGGTTTGAATTCAGAGTTTTCCTTCTCCTGGACTAGTTGCCTAACCAAGGCTGAAGAACCTAGTCTGTCCTACTATTTGCCCATAGCTGGAGGGAGAATAATTGGATTCATACCTTTCCCAAGGGTATTAGTGCTATGTGAAATGCAATCAGTATCGTCCAGGATTTGAACTCGTATCGCCGTGTTCATTTCCTACGGCGATAACGACTACACCACGGGCACCTCTGTGGGTGATAAGCCAATATAAGAAGGGTTAAGCACAGTAGATATAGTTTTGAACACAGTAGATGTAGATTTTTAGTGTAATGAGTACATTTTTTCCAGCTGTAGGTGAAATAGTAGCGCAGTGGGCTCTAGTCTTGGTAAATTGTTTAGACATATTTTCATCCTGAATAGATGAGTATGTACAGGAGGAGGCTACTTAAAAGTTTGTGCATGCTGTTCAAATTTTCTGAACTGTATGTAATACAGTCTTCTTGTTTGTAAGTTTACTGTATTCATATCTATGAAAAAAAATGGTAGAAATTAGGTATTAAGGCACTGTATTTGATGGCATAAAAGATGTGCTCCCCCATTTCAACAGGGTATATTACATGTACCACCATTTTAGTAGGACATATTCAGGTGAAAACATTTAGTGTTCTGTGACAAAAACTTTAATCATCTTCAAATCTAGAAACATCAAAGCCTAAAAACTCACCGAGTGATTTTTTTGGAAGGAAAAGTTCATCTTATATACTGTTAAATACAGTAAATGTCTTTTTTTATTTAATTCAAAGGATGTGCTTTTTGCAGGAATTTCTGAAATCCAAATCCAGTGGTACAGTAGAAAGCCACTCCTCCTGTATGAATTCTGGAGAAAGGCTGAAGAATGAATCAGCTTAGAGTGGACACTTAACATGGTATGATGATTTGCAAGTTCATGTCAGATTCACAAGTGTTGTGAGTTTGATCCTCACTGGGTATCCCACTATTGTAGTCTTGTACTGTTACTTAGTAAATATTTTAGAGTTCTTGCCACGAAGTAGTGATTAGCAAGCTAGTTACATTACAATAGAAGTGAGCTTGTTCCTTACTAAGTGCCTCATTCTTGTTTCCTTCTGCCTTAGTAAATTATGATAAAAATGAAAAAGTTTGAGAATATTGGGTAAAACAAGAATTTTCTTATCTTTTTTTTTGTATAGTTAAAACATTGTCTGAATTTGTGTGATCCTTTTGGAAAATATTTGGCCAAAGAGATAGTTTTTAAAAAATTCCCTTTTTTTTTTTTTCTTTTTTTAGCGGAAAGAAACACTGCCCGTGAGCAAAATCCAGAGTGTCAAGGCTGTCAGGAAGGGTTTACGAGACATTCCAAGAGCCTTTGAAATTTTTACTGGAGATCAGACTTATGTTTTGAAAGCTAAAGATCAGCAGAACGTCGAGCAGTGGGTCCAATGCCTGCAAATTGCAGTGGCTCGGTCTCAAAAAAAGGAACCTCTTCTTTACCGATCACCAGATGCTGATTCACACTAATACGAGCAAAGATATGATCAGAGTTATCTCCCTTGTTCTCCCAGCGCCATTTTCAAACAACTTTTTTCGTCCTTTTTCTTTCGCTTCTTTTATTCATGCATATTTTTGACCTTTTTACTTCTTTACATCGTTTTTTTAAAAATTTTACTTTCCAACTTGATTTTTTATTTTTCAGGTTAAAAGAAAAATGTCCTCTAATCATTTTGTTGCGTGTTTTTTTACTTTTTATTTCTCTAGAATTTCTTAAATTTGTTTTTCCTCTTATTTCCTTTGCTCTATCATCTTTATTTATTTATTTCTTCTACCTACGTTTAGCTCAAGGTTATAAGTATAGGGCAGACAGTGGGAATCAAACTCACTAACAATGGTCTGCTAACCTAGCTTGCTAACTCACCATGTGATGCACTCTTCTTCTTAGGTTGTCCATCTTAACATCTACTCTTTCCTTGACCACTTTTTGCTTGTGTGCCATTTGCATTTTTCATTTTGAGGATTACATACATATAATCATATATTGTAAAAAAGCAGTAACAAAAAAAAATCTTAAAATGCATTTAAAACTTTCCCATTCCATCCAAATTTTGATTCACATTTTGAACTAAGTGGTTTATCATATTTTGATTTTTCTTTTAAATTTATAATCATGACTTCAATACCTCATTGTAATAATTTTCTAAATGCCTTGAAAAACTTAAGACAAAGTTTATATTTTTATAGTTTAATTAATCAATGCAAATATATGCATGCACAGATTTTGTGGTGGAATAGTTATTATAAAATTAACTCTATAAATTGCACAAAAATTATTCCCACAAATTTCAATTTGTACAATTTTTTTTTTCATTGATTTTTTTTTTCTAAAAGTGAAGCATATATAAAAATGAATTTTGGTTGTGATAAAAATAGATTTATTTTGTTTTTAAAAAATATTCATTTAAATGTAAAATTAAACTTTTTTCTTCAATTAGTTATAAATTTTATCTGATGCCAAACTGATGATTTCCTTTTAATAATTCAGGAAAATGTTAAAATATTTAATCCAATAGGTACCATCATCCCATTTATGGAACAATTACAAAAATTGCTATTTTCACATTTCAGATTCTGCTCATGTTTTTTTAATGGGATGGAGATTTTTATATTCAATAGATATTTGTACCAATTTTGAATTGTAAATACATTGATACAAGCCCCAATACTAATTAAAGAAAAGTTTAAAATTTTCCCTTTGAATAATTTGGGCAGGTTTGGAGTTGAAAGTCATTTTTTTATATAATTTCTTTGCTGATTTGTTTTGAGAATTAGTAATTATCATTCTTTTGGCTTCTTTATTCAAAATCGACTGAATATATATGAATGAAAATAAAAATTTAAGGTCTCAAATTACACATTTTCAAAAAATATCATTGTCTGTTGTTAATATCTTTAGCAAAATTTTATTTAATTTTTTAGAAAATTACTTGGTATAAAACAAAAAAAAATCTTAATTTACTTAATGTGCTTTAGAATGAATGAATCTTAGACGAAACTGAAGTGTCAAAAAATGAGACTTGAATAACAGCAGCTGTGTGATATAGCATAGTCTACAAAGTGCTGGTGGTGGTATTGCAAGGATATATCTATTCAGACACATTTCAGAGGTGATCAGAACTGAGTTGTTTGGTGGAAGTGTTTGTTGGGAATTTAGTGGAATCTACAATGTCCCATACACTATTAATGAGGTTTAAATCTAGTACCAGTAAGTTAGATGAATGTTCGTGGAACCAGTTTTGTATTGCCCATATATGATAGTGTGAAGGTGGTTATCCATTGACATAGGGAATATATAGCAAGCATTAAGGAATACAAAGAGCTCTGTAACAAAATATGCGTCTGTCAAAACAGAGCAAATTTCAACAAAACATGTCCCCTCCAGATGCAATTATAGAGCCACTGCCAGCTTGCATAGCACTCTACTCACAAGCCTTGTGAAATCTCTTCCAGACATGAACTTGACTACCTAAAATAACTGGAAATACAGCCATACCCTATCCTACATCATTAATTGATTCCAAAAACTGTGACATAACTTTGTTTTTGGTATAAACCAAATGTATTGCCTTAAAATGAGAACAAACACTGTAAAACTAGTGTAAATAACCCACAACAGAATATAACAACCCTAAACCTTAAAGAATAATGAACACATTAAAATTGATAAAAAGACAGTGAAATTATGTAATGGTGTAGATTTGTCTACAATTTTTTAATATGAATATTTTATTGTATTTTATATACATTACTTTATATGTATTATTAAGGTTTATAATGCTCTGCTTCTCAAACATATCAAACCTGAAATCTAGAAAATTTTAAAGGAAAATCAGGATGTTTTTCAGAGAAATTGATCCACAACTTCACAGATTCTGACTATCCATTGAATCATTGAAGAAGTTTGTGCTAAAAAAATCTCCTGGCAGCACTATTCTTTGTAGATTTCTCCAAGGCATTTCATTCCATACATAGAAAGAAGATAGAGCAAATACTACGAGCATATGATGTCCCCCCAAAGAAACTGTTATAGCTCTAATGATGTTTTATAAAAATGCAAAAGCAATGATTCGCTCACCTGACATAGACTTCTTTAACATTGTCACTGGGGTTTTGTAATGAGATACATTATCACCAGTGTTGATTGACAAGCAGAAATGAACTTCCATCAGCTCTGTGTGGAGACTGGATATAGTTTGGAGGACCTGCCAGGAGCAATGGATGATAGGGATGGATGGCAAGAGAGAATCAGGGAAATCTGTGCTGTAAGCATGATGTGATGATTGTATTTATTTTTTTAGGTTCTTTTATCTTTAAATAACTGGGCCATTGGCCTAATGAGTAGTGTTTGTCAATGGTTTGGGAGACTGGGGTCCAATCCCAGGTTGAGTCATACCAAAGACTCAAAAAATGGTACTTGATGTAGCCTTGCTTAACACAGGATTATAAGGTAAGGATCAAGGGTAAAGTGGAGCAATTCAAGGAATGGAGTAGTGCCCTCCCTTACACCTTGGAGTAGTAGCTATCGAAAAAGGGAGCCTTCAGGTCACCCTCGACTAAAGGGAGACAACTTTTTACTTATCTTTTAATTGTTGATCTGTATGCTTCTTATCTATTTTAGATATATTTTTAAGGAAAAGTTTTATTTCACACTCTTTAAGATGTAGATGGTGTTGCTGACTGATATATCATCAGATGTAATAACGTTTACTGAACTGAAATTTAGTTCTGAAAAATGGTGTAAAGGTGAATTTGACATTGACTGAAATGATGTAAAATGGTGTATTAGTGTATGATTTGTCTGACCAGATAATGTGGTACCAGTCCTTCAAGGTCTGATGTTGATGGTCTCTGGCCCAATTGAAGTGATGTTGTGTTGCCAATAATTGTACCCTTGTCAGTTTACAACTTTGAAATCTTATCATCATCATGTCATGCTGGTAGCACGGATATCCCTGACCCTCTCTCGCCACTTTTCCCTATCGTTCATCGCCTCAGGCTGGTCTTCTGGGCAACATCCTGTATCCTCACATAGTTGCTGAATGTATGTTCGTGCTGGTTGTCCTGCTTTTGCACGGCCATGCAATATATGCTGTAAAGTGCAGTGACTGATGAGTTGAGCAGTGGCAACACTGAAGTGGGATGTAATTAGTATAGTGTTTTGGTTTGTCAGTCATTGATAATTATGTTCTTGCATCCCCTGTAAGCCCTTGAAGTTTTCATATGCTTTTGATGTCTTTCCAGAATTCATATATTCCTCGTATACCCTTGTTACTGTTGCCCAAGAAAAGTCCTTGAGTACTTGCAACCTTTCAGATAGTACTCCATCTCTCTGATCCCAACAATCAATTTGTCAAATGTGTTAATTCCTGCCTGTGTTCCATGCCAGCTATAGCTACACTACCTCTTTACCTATTATGTTATGTACACGCCATCCTGCTAGATTACATTTCTACTTGTAGAAGAGGTCAAAACCATCAAGTGTATTGCTGTCTCTAATTTTTTGGCACTTCAGTTTATGAAAGAAATTAAATGTCAGGAGTTTTTTCTTTCCATGCAAAAATTACTATCAAGAGAGAGTAATCATCAAGGATTTGGTGTAAAAGCAGAAAATGCTGCAGACAATTTTGTTTTCCTTTATTTTTTTTTGGTTCATGAAATGTTTTTGGTTTCTGTGATATAAATTCTAAGAAATAAAAATTTGACTCAAATAAAATAGAATTAAAAAAAAGAATTAATTTTAAAGTTTGGCAAAATTTCATTGGCTATTTTAGGTAAAATAAAATTTGGAAATACACAATCAACGAAGAGGTTTCACTTTTTTGTATATGAAGTCTTTTTTTTTTTTTTTTTTTTAGGATGAAAATTTGCAGTTTAGTTGAATGGAATTTGCACAAAAAAATTT
>CAUZXS010005067.1:0-27500 GCA_963585895.1 Sepioteuthis lessoniana | reverse complement strand
TAGGGCCCTATCTATGGGTTAAATAGAACAGCATACATATGCTAATATGAATTATTTGAATAAATTGAATAGCTTGAAATAAAAATGTTTTTCACAATTGAACCGTTCTTACATTTAAACTGCATGCTTATACTTAACTGAATTATTTGAAAAAGAACTGTTTTTTGACATTAAAACTGTATTTACACTTAACTGAATTGTTACATATAACTGCTTGAATAGTTTGAAATGGAAATGTTTTTGACAATTAAACTGTGTACTTATGCTAAACTGAATTGTTTTAAATAGAACAGATTATTTACATAAAAATGAATTTGGTGTTAAATAACCTACAAAGGTTGATATGCCATAAAACCCACCAAACCATAATAATTTCATAAAATATTCTGTTCATCTTCTTCAATCATTAGTAAATGGTGCAAATCTGAGATACATGTTTTCTTTTGGTTAAAATGCTGTCCTGGGTCTGACATCAAATTGCATCCAGTTGTAAGGCTCCAGTTCTGCAGCTCTAGAAAGTTTGGAGTTACATTGCTATTACTCCAAGGTTCATTCTGATCTAAAGTGGTTGTACTTTTTAGGGTCCCATCTATGGGTCAAATAAATCTCTAGGAAAATTATTTGGAATACTTTAAACTATATTACTGTGAAGACAAATTATTATTAAATAGGAATAGTTACTTGAAACTTAGAGTGTTCGCCAATGGCCCGGGAGACCTGGCTTCAATCCCCGGTCGAGTCATACCAAAGACTTTAAAAATGGTACTTGATGCCTCCTTGCTTAACACTCAGCATTATAAGGTACAGATCAAGGGTAAAGTGGAGAAATCCAGGGAAAGGAGTAGCGCCCTCCCCTACACCTTGGTGTAGTAGCTATCGAAAAGGGAGCCTTTGGATCCCCTCGATTAAGGTCGCCAACTTTACTTACTTACTTATTATTATCCTTAGTTGAAACAAGAATTACTTGAAAAAAAAAGAGAGACTGACATTGGCATTAAATAACTCAATAAAAGTTAGTAAAAACATCGATATCAAAGCAAAAATGATGAGGATATTTATTAAAATCTATAAATGGTCGAAGTACCTAAAGATTATTTCATATTCCTGATGTTAACAAAGTTTTAGTTGATTCAATCTTTGGCCCTCTTTAAGTATATATTCTGCATAAAAACAAAATTTCTTTTTTCAAGAACAGAATGATATGATATGATATTCCATCTGAAGATGAGGTTCCAGTCTTGGAGTTTGGGGAATGTGAAGTATTTCTTCATTATCATTACTCTCAGATCAACCCTGACCTGGAGTGGTAGTACCTGTTAGGCTCCCATCTATAGATCAAATAGAACTGTCCAATCTTTTACTCAAGATGAATATTAAATAGAATTATTAGTGTTAATAGCAATATTTGAACTGTGTGCAAACAATAATTAACAATACTTGAAATCATTTAACTGTGTTTAACCAAATAATTAATATTAATTAGAATTATTAGTGTTGGGAAACAATACTTGAAACTAATGATCTCTGGCTCATTTAAAAAATGTTAACGACAAACTATTCATTTACAAATCATATATACATGTGTGTGTGTGTATATATATATATATATATATATATATATATATATATATATATATATGATTTGGCATTAAATAACCTACAAGGGTCAATATGACAAAAAATACAAGCAAACCAAAAGGACAGAATCAGTCAGAAGGAACTAACTACATCAGAAGAGATTCCATTCATATTTACCAACCCCTCCGCTCAGGCAGGATATGACACAAGGTCAATTGTTAAGCAGAGTTTAACAGGTCTGAATTCAGAGTTTTCCTTCTCTTAGACTAGTTGCCTCACCAAGGCTGAAGAACTTAGTCTGCCCTACTATTTGCTTATAGCTGGAGGGAGAATAATTGAATTCATACCTTTCCCAAGGGTATTAGTGCTATGTGAAACGCGATCAGTCTCGTTCAGGATTTGAACTTGTGTCGCCGTGTCCATTTCCTACGATGATAACCATTACACCACATCTGAATAATATTTGGAATGTTAATTTTTCTTATATTTGTTGATAGAAATTATTTTTATATTTTTTCTTTATTCTTTAACCACCTGGATCCCTTCCCCAAATTTTTTGGCCTGTATTTTTGTGCCTACCTTTCAGAAGACCTACCTCTCCTCAGGCAATTTATCAATTTTGAAAAAATATTGATTTGATATTATTTTCCAAGTTGTGGCTATTTACTATTTAAATACTCTGACTTTTGGAACATATATGTACATGAATTACCTTTCCCTTGTTTATATTTTCATTATTCTCTAAGTGTGGACTGTTATTGACAAGTTGTCTATCATATGGATATCTGATCTCTCTAATCAAACAAAATGGGATTTCTTCCAAGCTGTAGCTATGTTCATAATATTCTGGTTGCACCATAGGAAACACTTGGAGAAAAAGCAAGGTATAAACGACACAAGAATACTGTATTTTGTTTTGAACAAATCCTGGAAGCAGCAACCCACAAAATAGCAACTGTACGGCCACTTGCTTCCCATCTCCCAAGTCATTTAAGTAAGGTTTAGTTGGTTTTTATGGCATATCCACTTTTATAAGTTATTTGATGTTTAATACCAAATCCTGTTTATGCATATATATTGAATATATACATATGATTTGTTAACACATTTTGTAGATAACATTTTTAAACAAGCCTGAGCTCTTCTTTGTTCACAGTTAAATGGTTTCAAGTATTGCAATATAACAGTCACAATTTAACATCAGTCATTTGTTTGCACACAGTTTGTTCTATTTGATCCATAGATAGGACCCTGTCAGATGCTACCACTCCAGGGGTGTCCTCGTGGTGTAATGGTTAAAGCGATGAACTGCAGAATCGTAGTACGCGGTTTCGTACTCCAGTCGCGCTATTACGTTCACTTTCGGCCAAATACCCTTGGGAAAGGTATGAACCCCCTTATTCTCCCTCCAGCTATGGGTAAATAGTAGGACGGACTAGGTTCTTCAGCCTTGGTGAGGCAACTAGTCTAGGAGAAGGAAAACTCTGAATTCAAACCCGTTAAACTTCGCTTTAAAAAAAATTGACCTTGTGTCATATCCTGCCTGAGCGGAGGGTTTGGTAAATAGTACCACTCCAGGCCTGAGTGGACCTGGGAGTAATAGCAATGAAGGGGTACTCCACATTCTCCAAAGCTCCAGCATTACTGGAACTTTGCCATCAGATTAATGTCACACCTAGGACACTCATTGAGAGGGGGGAGGGTCTTAACCCTCTGCAGAGATGCAGATGGTGTATTCTACAAACCCAGCCAACTGGGCTGCATCCAAGTAAGATGAACAATATGTGCTGGGCACTGCTTAAGAAGTACAAATGAACTCATAAGCGGGATGATCAGGTTCATCAAATAGTATTTGATGTGTCTGCATAGGTGCATGTAGAACGTGACATCCGGGAAGGGCTCTGGGCAACAGGCGTAGTAGACAATGTTATGCTGAACCTTGACGCTTACCAGTTCCATTCACCGTTGTCCACGAAGTTTGTCAGGTCGATGGTATTATTTGTATTAAAAATAGTTTCTCATGCACACAAAACAGAATATATGTGCTATAATCAAACAGGCGACATCACCATACTAGATGGAATCCCTCTTAAACTAGTATAGTTGGTGCCTTGTGGGGTGTTGCTGCCAGGACTTGTTCAATATTGCTCGCAGCATTCTTGTGTAATTGCCGTCTAGTTTCTTCTCCAGCCGTTTAGTTAGTGTCCAAGTAGTGCATCCATACAGCAGTATTGATATGGGAAGAAACTGCCTGGAAGAAACTGCGTGTCATTTTATCGATCAGATCTGATTTCCATATGATCGATAGCCTATCGATAGTTGTCCATGCCATCACGAAAACTATCCAAGCTAGACGAACCAGACATGCAGGTCACTGCTGGAGAAGCAGGGACGATCTAATAAGTGATGTACTCCTATGGACCCCCACATATGGCCGGGCAAAAGCAGGACGTCCAGCTCGAACATACATTCACCAGATATGTGAGGATACGGGATGTGGCCCTGAAGACCTGCCAGAGGCGATGGATGATAGGAAGAAGTGGTGAGAGAGGGTCAGGGATATCCGTGCCTGCGGCACGATATGATGATGATGATAATTGGATTATTGTTATTTTATACTTGGAACCATGTAACTTCTTGCAAATTATTGCTGTTAGATAAGAATGCTTGAAACTGTATTACTTGGCAAACAAATGATCATAATGAATTGTAATAGTTGCTTTAAACCATATAATTGTATTTGCTCAGTTGGCTGGAAATGTAGAATACACTGACTCCTTCTCTGCAGAGGGGTAAGACCAACCAACCCCAATGAGTGTGGTGATATGACTCTAAACAATCTGATGGTGAGGTTCCAGTAATGCTGGAGCTTTTGAGAATGTGGAGTACCCCTTCATTCCCATCGCTCCCAGGTCCACTCTGGCTCAGAGTGGTAGCACTTGACAGGGTCCTTCCTATCTATGGTTCAAATAGAACTAAACTGTGTACTTATGCTAAATTGAATTGCTTGAAATAGAACTGTTTTTATATCTAAACTGCATACTTACACTAAACTGAATAGTTTGAAATGGAAGTGTTTTTGTATGTTAAACTGAATTGTTTGAAATAGAACTGTTCATTTGTAAAAAAAAAAAGATTTTGTGTTGAATAACCTATAAACCATTAAACCTAAACAAACAAAATATAATTGTGTACAATATTATTTGATAGGGATAGTTTATATCATATGTGCAAATAATTATAGATAAAAAAAAGTTAAATGGAACATTGAAAATAGTTATGATTATAAACGTATTTACATATCAAATTTGGAAATGAAATTAACCCATAAGGGGGTGTCCTTGTGGTGTAATGG
Source organism: Sepioteuthis lessoniana (assembly GCA_963585895.1). NCBI lineage: Eukaryota > Metazoa > Mollusca > Cephalopoda > Myopsida > Loliginidae > Sepioteuthis > Sepioteuthis lessoniana. Next base: position 22,567 of record CAUZXS010005067.1, on the reverse strand, counting down.
TTAAAGCGATGAACTTGCGAAATCGTAGTAAGCGAGTTTGAACTCCAGTCATGCTATTACATTCACTTTTGGACAAATACCCTTGGTAAAGGTATACCCCCCTTATCCTCCCAGCTATGGGTTAAATAGTACCACTACTGGTCTTCTAAAAGGATGGCTTTGGCATTAAATAACCTACAACGGTTGTTATACCATTAAACAAAGAAACCAAACCTAAATAATCCATAAGAAGTTTATGTGCTGTTAAAAAAGATAAAGGAAACATCATGATATTTAGGAAATTTTTGTTGGTACTTGACAAAATATGAGGTGTGTTAAAAATTATTAAGGCTTAAGTTATATTTACCAAGATACTAGGTGGAGTCCCCATGAGGAAATGGCTAAAGTGCCGTACTGCACTCTTAAAGTGAGTGAGTTCAGACCCCAGTTATGCTTTTATGTTTATTTTCAAACAAATACTGTTGGGAAATGGTATGAACCCTCTTATCCTCCCAGTTATGGGTTAAATAATATCACAGCTGTTCTTCTACAAAGATGGTTTTGGTATTAAATAACCTCTGAAGATTGATATGCTATTGAACAACGAAAGCAAACAAAGACACAAATGAACGTTTCAGACATTGTTAATTTTTCTCAAAAGAATTTCCTTGAAATTCAACACAATTAGAACCCAGTCAGCTGGGGGTGCAGAATACACTGACTGCATCTCCACTGACAGGGTACCCCCCCCAAATAAGTATCCTGGATATGACACTAAACAATCTGATGGCAAGGCTCCAGTATTACTGGAGCTTTGTGGAATGCAGAGTATGCCTTCATTGTCACTCTGTCCACTCTGATAGCACCTGATAGGGATCTATCTTTGGGTAAAAAAGAACCGTTTGACATTTAAACTGAGTGCAAACAAATGTCTTATACTAAATTGAATTGTTAGAAATAGAACTGTTGGACATTTAATTGTATATAAACAAATGACTGATGTTTAATTAAATTATTAGTGATGCATAGCAATACTTGTAACCATTTAATTTTGTTGACTTATGCTAAATTGAATTGCTAGAAATAGATCTGTTTGATCATTTAACTGTGTGTATCTTAAAATACCTTTACAAACTATATATTCAATATATATGTAAAAGCAGGATTTGGCATTAAATAACCAACAATGGTTGATATGCCATAAAACCAATCTAAACCAAGTCTTATATATTTAATATATGTGTCAAAGCAGGATTTGGCATTAAATAACCAACAATGGTTGATATGCCATAAAACCAATCTAAACCAAGTCTTATATATTTAATATATGTGTCAAAGCAGGATTTGGCATTAAATAACCAACAATGGTTGATATGCCATAAAACCAATCTAAACCAAACCAAACCTTCAACACAAATTATTCCTGCAAGTTTTTCTTTGATAAAATCATCTTGCAACTTTTGATATAGTGTGAAGCTGCCCTGTTGTATTTATTTAAATGTTTTCTATTTCCTCAAAACTTACCCTAGAGATGAAATTTCAGTTTAAGAAACCAAAAAAATCACATGGAGCTAATGGGTAAAGTGAATATAGAGGGTTGGTATTTGTCGTACGTCCCATCAACCGGACGAGTACGACACAAGGTCTATTATAAGGTAGGTTCGGGCGCAGGGCTGTAATCCACACACGCCCAGCATTCCCAAAAATGCATCGGGCGCCTCAGGCGCCAAGCGATAAACCAAGTCCCTCAGGAGAGGATTAGAGCCGGTCTTAACACGCGTGAGATAAATGCCAGCTTCCCGGTATCCATGTCAGGCGGCATTGACCGGCGTGAACAAGATCATGTGACTAAGCCACACGAACCGATCTGTGCCACGAGAAACACGGCCAGCACGTAACTCGTATCACGTGAATATGGAGGGAAGTGCCCGTGGTGTAATGGTTATCATCACAGGAAATGGACACGGCAACACGAGTTCAAATCCTGGACAAGACTGATTGCATTTCACATAGCACTAATACCCTTGGGAAAGGTATGAATCCAGTTATTCTCCCTCCAGCTATGGGTAAATAGTAGGGCAGACTAGGTTCTTCAGACCTGGTTAGGTAACTAGTCTAGGAGAAGGAAAACTCTGAATTCAAACCTGTTAAACTCCACTTAACAATTGACCTTGTGTCATATCCTGCCTGAGTTGAGGGGTTGGGTAAATACGGAATATGGAGGGTTGTGCTCTAGTATAATTCTGTGATGTACTGAAATCATTTTGTTAAAAAAATTTTTAAGGCTGGCTCCATAATTTTTTTTCAAATTGACACTGACTCATCTTGACGTCACTTGATTATAGAAGTTACTCAGCTGTGCACATTTTCATTTACATTTTAGATTTAAAATATTTAAAGCTTCAGTCTCCATGCTTTGCTTTTTTTTAAATCACACCTTGGAAGCTTTAAGGTGTAACTCTCAAATTTGTTGAGATGTCTACCAACACTTGATCCCAACATTTGATGTAAAATCTTTGAAATATTACGTGCAAAAAATATGTTAAGAGCTTTCTCTAAATTATTTTAATTAAAACATCAATCAACACTGAACAAATTTACTTAAGGTGTTCTTAATTAAAAAATAAAATAGAAATAAAATTACAAAATGAATTCTAAAATGTTGAACGAAGTTTTTCTACTAATTATAAATTAACAGAAAAAAAATCTCAATTTTTGCCAAGGCTGGCACAAGGCCAACTTGTACCAAAATGTAAAAATATACACATCAAGTGTAAATTAGAGAAATAATTAATGAGTTTTATATACAATTGTTAATATAGCTAATATAATCTTCATTGGGTGCCCCATTACTATAGCTTTGGGGAATCCGTTTCTATCACACTTTTTGTTGTATAGCCATGACCATGATTAACTATACAAACACATAATACATAATCATAACAACACAATGAAGACGAACGACACAGTTCTTTAGAAAAATATGTACCTCTCACTTTATTTGAAAGGGTTGTGTGTGAGAGGGTGTCGGAGACCGAACAGAACTGGCACAAACTGACCTCTCCACTCTTATGGCTATCAGCGTTTCTTTCCCGTTCTCCAGGGTTGCTTAACCGGAGGCCCAGCTTTCTCTACCACATCTTGTCATCAACTGGTCTGGTCTCCAAACTCTCCAATCTCCAAACTAACGGACTTCCTGTCTTCGCCGAGTTATATAATAGTTCAATCGCCCATTCAGTATCTCCCCATAACTGGCCATCGGAATGTGTCACTTCCGCCGTCTTTGGAATGGCATATTCAATCGTCATCGCGCGGAAATAAATGCCATGCAGTTCACAGGTCACTCTCTTCCGGTGCATCAGTCTGTGACTGTACCGTGGGATTTTAACCCTGTCCCATATTGTCAACCAGGCTCGCCCACGCCAATGGAATATGCACGTTCGCCGTCTTTGGAATGGCATGTTTGGTGGGGTCGGAGGTCAATATACAATATTTTTTAGGACTTTTCAGATCGTTTTGATTGCATTTCTCAATTCCAAATGACAGCTATCGATAGGCTTTCGATCATATGGAAATCAGACCTGACCGATGAAATGAAACGCAGTTTCTTCCAGGCAGCGGTCGTATCGATACTGCTATATGGATGCACTACTTGGACGCTAACTAAACAGCTGGAGAAGAAGCTTGACGGCAATTACACAAGAATGCTGCGAGCAATATTGAACAAGTCCTGGCGGCAACACCCCACAAGGCACCAACTATACGGCCACCTGCCTCCCATCACGAAAACTATCGAAGCGAGACGAACCAGACATGCAGGACACTGCTGGAGAAGCAAGGACAAGCACAAAAGTGATGTACTCCTATGGACCCCGCATATGGCCATGCAAAAGCAGGACGACCAGCTCTAACATACATACAGCAGCTATGTAAGGATACGGGATGTAGCCCTGAAGACCTGCCAGAGGCGATGAATGATTGGGAGAAGTGGCGAGAGAGGGTCAGGGATATCCATGCTAGCGGCACGACATGATGATGATGATGATGTCTTCCTTAGAAGGTTGGTGCCATACAATCTTTCTTCCGATATTTGATTCTGTATCATATCAGTGGCAACTCCGGAAGTAGAGCTTTTCGGGATCAGCCAAAAGAACTATTCTCTCAGATCTATATATTTTGAAGCAATAAAATTCTCTCAGAACAAATTATTTGTTTTTGACTCTGGTTGAACTCAAACCTCTTGACTCAAACTATCAGGAATAATTATTTTAATTCACTGCCTTTCATAGATTTTAGTTTTACGTCTTGAAATATATAGGACTTTACACTCCTATAATTTATTTGGGCGGTATGCCACTTGTTCCCACAACAAAGATGGTGGACGCACACATATTCAGTCTCGGGAAACCATTGGCCAGGAGAACCACGTGGCCTGCGTAAAACTACGTCCGCGTAAATTTCGTCCTGCGTTTTTTGGAGCCATTTCCAAGACACGAATTGTCTATAAATACGTCGTCTTCAAACACTCTTTCTCTTTTTCCCAATTTCCATTGCAGCGCTGATACGCCCTCTTCAGTGTGACACTCTTCTTATTCACCAACAGAGTTAAAAAAGCAAAAAATGGATAAGCCTCGCAGACATCCATTTCTTCAATATACTTTGACTATGAGACTTTTTCCAGCCTCGGAGAAACCGACTGTTTCGAACCACAAAAAGAAAGACATTTGAAATATGTAATCCAACTTAATAGGACGTTTTCGTCATTAACCTTTTTGTAGTTTAGTTGTGTTAGTTACACATACATACACGGTTATTTTTAATGTATCAATGTCTGTTTTATTATAGTATATAAATTTGTTTTGTTTGTCGCCTTGTTTTGAATGTTCCTTTTGTCCGCGCCGTTTCATATCCTTTACTCCTTTGTTTCATAACTTCACTCATTGGATTCATTCATTCACGTACCTTTATCCACGTGCCTATATTCTACTTTATTCCATACATAACATAAATATACTTACAAATTGACTTCCTACAAATATTGCTTTAGATAAGTTTTGCTGATAGAGTTCATAATAATGTTACACAAAGAAAAAAATAACATGGCTAGTAGTGGAAGCCCCTAAACTTAATTCGCGAGAGCGCTGACTCAGAAAATATATAAAAATAGTACTAATAATGTGTAACACATACACTGAGATTATTCGTAATAATACTAAATATTGCTAATTGATAATAGTATCAAATATCTTTTACAAATATAAATAATTTTTTTTCTTTCAGTATATATTAAGAGAAAATAGAGGGTGTTGTTGTTTTTCAGTGCCTAGAAACGACTCACCACCGGTGGCTAATTATTTTGGGCTCATGAAAAGCAGCCCTACAAAAATCCTTCAAATAATATGACTCAGACGAATAAATTTCTAGCTGAACTGATGAAAACAATCTTTAAAAATTTCAAATGTGTTTAATAAAATTTACTCTTTTCCAAAGAATATATTTTTGTTTCAACAAAACAGATAAATTTTGACTAAATAATTTTCTTTTTTTTTTCTGGGAAACTTAATGATACAACATCGAGCCTAAAAGATTCGAGCCCCTTCTAAATTCTGTGTGTATGTGTATGTATGTGTGTGAGATTTGTTCCGCTTATCCAGAGCGGTTAACATCAAAGATTCTCGTGGCAACTAGGACAGGTGCTAAATCTGGATCAAAAATATTTGTTTTGAAAATACAAAAGATGAAGGGAAAATATCGTTTTGCTTTTGGATTTTTTTTTTTTTTTTTAGAAAAAAGTTGTTGAATGCAAAAATTCTTATATTCTAAAGTATACTTATCATCATGTCGCACCGCCAGCACTGATCTCCCTGACCCTCTCCCGCCACCCGTCTCTATCGTCTTTCGCTCTCGGTAGGTCTTCAAGGCTACATCCTGTATCGGCACTGAGTTGTTGTATATAGGTTCTAGCTGGTAATATAGTTTGTTAATTATGTTAAAAGTCTGAGCTTGAGTAACATTGATGGCCAAAAGTCGCCACAGTGTCATACTATAATAAATATCAGTTGTCAGGGAAAAGTCTATTAGATTTACAAAATTTATTTTGCATATTTAGATATGCAAAATATGATACCGAGTCTTTTTTCATGCGGGAGACTACCGGAATACTTAGTCATAGACATAAGAGTAAGCCATTGATAGATTTGGGGAAGGTGGCAAAAATTAAGCACTATATAAAGTATTGTGTTTCAGGAGGGTTATTCAATGCATCATATATGTGAAGAAGTTGTAGAAATTTTGTTAAGGAAATGGTGATTCTGTTTCACCGAACAGCAGCAGCCCCTTGGGCTCACGTGGCGTCCATTATAAAAAAGAGCTCCACTGGAGATTTTTCCTCTATTTTCCACTCCCACCGCTGTTAACAACAGGTCCATTCGTAGCAGCCCTTGACGGCAAACGTATTTGGTACCTTCTTCCACCAGCCAGGAGTCAAGAACGACGAACGCACGTGCTGAGTTAAAAGGAACAGGACACACAGTTAAGTTCCAGCAGGCATTTTATTTGCAAACCTTCACAAAACCTTACAACCTTCACATAACAAACCTAACATTACTTTATCTTACACCTTTACCTTATAACTTTACCTTATAAAAACCTTACAATTAAACCTTACAAAACCCTACCATCTATCGGAATCTTGAACTATCTTCCTCGAACTCTTACAAATTCGTTGTTTATTCCATTTGGTGTAAAACCCTGTTTATTGGTGTTGTTGTAATTGTTGTATATAAATTTTGTTGCACTATAAGTCGTTCGTCTCCTTTCTTCAAAAGCTGTCGACCATTCCCTACTGCTGTTGAAGTACGGTTTATTCTTTTACAAAACGTAGGAATAAACCGGGCTTTTCGGGGCTTTAAAAATCCCCATAAAGTCAACAAAACGCATCGGCTGAAACTTAATGATTACACACACAAAGGTTGAGTACAGATAATTTGAGGACTAATAAAAATACTTTTCTCAGAAACACAGATCACACTTCAAAGGTCAGAGAACGTACCGAGTAAAACCATCAAACAACAAAGACATACTCGTCCGAAAAATTTTGTTAATTTAGTTTTGAGACGAAGCGTTCACATTAAAACTACTTCCTAACAATTATTTCCCAAATGCCATTTTTATCTGTCAGTCTGTTATCACATAATATCTGTTCGAAAAAATGTTATTCGGTTATTTATTAGACTCTTAAAATGTTTTTAGCTCATTAGATTTTTTGAAAATTTAAAGTTTTTAGCCAGAGGATCTATTTATAGTGTAAGTATAATACCTTAAGACCTTAATTTGTGTCTGTCAAGTTAGCTAACCCAAAACTTTATCTTTTTGTTTCTCGAAGAAATTTTCCTCGTCATAAACGACAGTTATGGCTTTTTTTCTGTGACTTTTTGTGTTCACTGGAAAATGAAAATAAATGAATAAAAGACACACAAGGAACCCTGTTGTTTACAGATTTTTATGAATAATGTTCGCCAACAGAACATATGCATTAACCTTTAGCGGTAGAGTTTTGTTTGTTTTTAGGGTGAAGAATATTTGCGTTTATTAGGAATTGTTGTTTTTTTTGCGAAGATAGTTGTAACGTGCGTGTGTGTTTACGTTGAGTTGTTTCCTCGCTAAGTTGTGAGAAATAAAAGGAGGATGAAGTAAGAAGACGAAGATGCCGTTAGCTTTTACATAAAGGTTTTATTGGTAGCATGGAATATTGGGATTGTGTTTGTGCTGCAAGCCTCGTGAAAAGGAAAGATGTAAAGAGACGAAATGGCGGTATGATAGAGTTGAGAAAGCAGCGCGTATCGTTGGACGTGCGAGAGATTGTGTTCGCAGTAGTGTGGCGAAAGTCATGTTTGCCGTTGGAGGAAATAAACTTTGGAGTCACCGTGAGTTTTGTGTGTCGGGTAGTTTTAGGGAGAGGCGTGCGTGTCTCCATTAATGTTGCCCAGAGGTGAAATGAGAGCTAGGTGCCGGGAGCAGGATTAGGCATCGCATCAACATAGCCAATTTTGGGGGTGACATAAAGTTGTTCCTGTGTGTGGCGTATTGAATGTATCTAATTCATATTCAACTGGGATTTCTTGGTCTAAGAGAAATAGACGCAAGGAATCCATGAATTAGATAGGTTCCCTCATGTGTCCATGCTGCTGCTGCTATTGAAGAACCGCCAGTGAGACGTCTGCATAGGACGGCGTTGTTCAGCCAAAGAGACTGTGTTTGGCAGCTTACCCAATTTCTGCTGCCCGGAAAGGAGATCCGGGTAGAATAGGAAAAGTCATCCTGATTGGTTGAAATTATGCGTCGAATTAAATTCCGCGCCGAACCAAAATACGAAATTTCCTTCCGCTACAAACCTTTCTACGTTGATTAAATGAGAAGTCCTTATAAAACCTAAAATCATGCCTTTGTGCGGATTTTCGACTCGCCGTCTTCATTCTTCGACTTTCTACAAATCTATGATGCATCTGTGCTTTTAGAAATTACTTTTTTTTTTTTATTAAAAAAAAATATGCTTATTTCATTTAATTAAAAAATCTTTTTAGCAGGATTGAACAAATCTAAAAATATTAAATGTACTTATTACTGATTCTAGTGAAGTGTGTTCGAGTTAAGAAAAAAAGAAGAAAAAATAAAAACAAATTCTAAAGACAAGATATAATATACATCCGAGGAAAGCCGAAGAACGTATCAGCTAAATCTATTATCTAATTTTAAATTTGCTATTTAGATTTAGTAATTAATTATAGAATTAAACTAACTTGTGCACACACATATATAAAGGTTAGTGAATCATTATCCGTGTTTTTATTATATTTTTATAATTATACCAAAAATTATAATTATACCAAAAGTGCAGATTATAGTCATTGACTCACCTAAAAGTGGAAAAGAAATATAATTCCACTTTTCATAATGAGCACAGATAATATATTCTGTCCCAAAGTGACGAGATGGGGTGCAACAAATATCCCAAAGAGAACACCTAGAAGAGTCCATTAGTATCTAAATAATTCCGTTATTTTTTACGAATACTATGCAAGCATTTTTCGCTGTGTTAATACTGAAATTTTGGAATCCGGCAGTAAATTTATTTGGCATATCAAGAAGTTGGTTGGTTGGGTTTAATGGCATATCAACCTTTATAGGCTATTTAATGCCAAAGTCTGTTTACACATATGTACAGTTTGAAAACGCATAATTTAATGATACCATACTAAAACCAAACAACTCATTTACTCGCTTACGAGTAAATATTTTCAAGTATTTCTATATGACATTAGTTTATTTAGTAATGATTTTTTAGAAATTATTTCTAACTACTATTTCTATAACACAAACATAATGGTATTTCTATTCAGCAATAATTTGCTTTCAGTTAATTAGTTTGTTGTGTTTTCAGGATTGTAACCAAGTTTATATTTTCTGGTACAACCCAGTCTCATTCAAGAAGGACAAAACATTATCCATGTGGACGTTCTCAAATAAATCCTTCATGGTATTTGCGTGGAAATAGCGCTTTCTGGTGCCATTAAAAACTTTACACTCAAGGAGAACATGTTTGATTGTGCTGGGCGTTTGGCATGTCGAGCACTGGGATTGCTGTTCTTGCTTGAGTATAAAAGAGTGCGTAAGTCTGCTGTGACCAATACGCAATCGCGTTATTATTACTTGTTCTTTTCGCGATTTTCGGAAGGCTGGGCACCATTCTCCCAAAAAGGGTTTAACCTGGAATAGTTTATCATTGGTATTTCTATTCCAGCGTTGTTGCCATTCTTTATAGAGGAAATTATTTATTTTAGGTTTCAGGAGTATGGGATGTTGCATTTGACGGGGGTCAAGTCTAGAGCCGATTTTGCTGCCGCGTCTGCTCTATGATGTCCTCTCACCCCAATATGGCTTGGAATCCTGCAGAAAACGATTTCTTTGTTTGATGTTGAGTATAGTCTGCAAAGTAGTTTGATAATAAGTGGGTGCTTTAGTTTTTTTTTTATTGTTTAATGATAATAGGACACAGAGCGAGTCTGAGAATATGATGAATTTTTCGTGTTTTTCTTTCGAGATAATGTCGAGAGCCAAGTCTATTGCACAGGCCTCAGCTGTGAAAATAGAACTTTCCATTGGAAGAGCTTTTGTTTTTATTATTTTGTTTAAGACTGCAGCACATCGTTGTCTTTAGAGCCATCTGTATAGATACATAGGTAGTCGGGATGCTGTTGGAGGATATTTTTCTTGGTAGGTGAAGGGATGTGTCTTTGTTTTATGGAGTTGATTCAGTTGGAGGTTAACTTTTGGATTTTTAATGATCCAAGGTGGTATTTGTGGCAAGATGCTTTTATGGATATTATTTAGAGGGATGGTCGATTCTTTGAGCATAGGCTCAACACGGAGGCCAAATGGTCTAATTGATTTTTCTTTTTGGTCAAAATATTGTCTGTATTTTGAATCAAAAGTGCAGTCATATGCTGGGTTAGATGGAGAAGATTTCAGTTTGGTATAATACTGAATGGCTAATTTTTCACTTCTGATCTGTAGAGGTGCTTCGTGAGCTTCGGGGTATAAGCTGTCAATTGGAGAAGTTCTAAATGCTTCTAATACCAGTTTTAAGCTTTCATGGTGAATAGGGTCAAGTTGTTTCAGATAGGATTTCTTGGCAGATCTATATACGAAAATGTCATAGTCAAGTTGAGAGCGGAGAAGAGTTCTATATAACTTAATTAGATTTTGACGGTCAGCTCCCCACTCTGTGTGGGTAACGACTTGCAAAATTTGTTGGGCTCGGGTTGATTTGTTTTTTAGGTATTTTATGAGTGGGATGAATGAAAGTTTTTTTTATCGAATATTACGCTGAGGAATTTGTATTCGTTAACGACTGGTATTTCGGAGTCATCAATTTTTAGGACAGGGTCATTGTGCATTTTCCTTAGAGAGCAAAAATGCACGCATTTAGTTTTAGACTTGGAGAATTTAAATCCATTTTCTCTTGCCCATTTATTTACTTTGTTTAAGTTTTGTTGGAGTTGTCGTTCTACGATGTTCATATGAGTGGCCCGATAGCATATGACGAAGTCGTCGACGTAGAGAGCACAGTTGATTAATTATACAATATTATTGATTTTGATGGAAAAGAGAGTAACGGAGAGGAACACCCTCCTCTTGATGTTGTGAGTCTGAAAAGGTGGATCCCATGCGTACCCTAAATGTTCTTTCGAAGAGAAAGTATTTTTGAACATCGGCAGTCTTCCTCTTAAGCCTAGATCATGTAGGTCCCGCATAATACCATACTTCCACGTAGTGTCATAAGTCTTCTCAAAAAATAAGTAAAAAAATACTGCCGTTAGATGTTGTTTTCTTATGAAGGCTTCTCTCATGAAGGTTTCTAGTCGTATCAAATGATCTATGGTTCCTCTCCTTTTCCGGAATCCCGTTTGCATATTTGTTATTAGACCATTTGTCTCGAGATACCACGCCAGTCTACTATTTATCATCCGCTCCATAGTCTTACGAAGGCAGCAAGTCAATGCGATGGGTCGATAATTCTGCGGATTCGATGTATCTTTGCCTGATTTGGGGACCGGGACAATTATTGATTGTCTCCATGTTTCTGGGAAAGCCCCGTTCACCCAAATGTTATTATATAGCTTTAGTAGGCATTTGACTGATTCGTCTGGTAGCTGATTGAGAAACTCATTGTGTATTTCATCAGGACCGACTGCTGAGTGGTTGGATTTTTTTATGGAGTCCACTAGTTCAGTTAGGGTAAATGGCTTATTGTATTCTTCGAAGTTATTTGAAAAAACCTTATTTTTTTCTTTTTGAGGGTGGGTTTGATTTTATAGAATTCTGTGTTGAATTGGCTGGAGGAGTTTTTAGAAAATGTTTCTGTAAGAAGATCAGCAATGGCCTTTTTACCAGTACCAAGAAATTGGTACAGATGAAAATTCAAAGGAAATGCTGAAATACTATTCGCCGTTCTAATTTATTCAGTTATTCGAAATGATATTCTAAAAGATCGTGGACTTCAACCCTGAATAATTAATACCTAGTTTCTAACGTCACCATCGCAGGTGTGTATAAATCATTTGCTCAAAGTGAACTGGTCATAAAATGTAGCTGCAGTATTTGTATGACACACAGTTTACGCCCTCTTTATATTCCCAGAACTTTAGGATAGCCTCACCAAAGTGTATGTGTGTATGTGTATAGAGAGAGAGAGAGAGAGAGAGAGAGAGAGAGAGAGAGAGAGAGAGAGAGAGAGGGAAAGAAAAAGAAAGGGATAGAGGGAGAGGGATTTAGGCATAACCTGTTTCATCAAATACATAAACTATAATGGAGTGTCTAAATGGAAAGGAAGAAAATCTACACACACAAACGATCAATTAAAATAAATGACGACCGAAATGCCTTTTTCTCCCACATGTTAGATCTCAAACACACTTTTAATTTTTCCCAAGCCACTTTAACCAAATCCATACATTAAAAAAAAATTCGTAGATTATTAGAATCTGCAGTCATTTTCAAAATAAACCCCGTGAAACAATGTCCAGGTTTCTCTCAGATTTCACTCTACTTGGCAGATATTATACTACACGAAAATAATATTGAAATAGAGAATCGATAAAAAATCTTGCAAAAAATTCAGCAATTTTTTTTTAGCAAACTAAGACATTTTTTTCACTCTATACTACCATACCATTGAGGGTTCTTTTCTTTTTCTTCCTTTCCACGTAGATAATCCATTATATTCAATGTCATTGATAAAACGGGATATGCCCAACCCCCTCACCTCCATTTCCTTTGTTTTCTTCCTCTATTTTCGTTTTTTCTCTTTCTCTCTCTCTCTCTCTCTCTCTCACACACACACACATATATATATGGCATCGTCCATGAATAAGTACACGACTAACAATTTATTTTACAAAAAGTTAATTTTCTTTTAAACCCAAGATCATTATCAAGTCGTGCTGACAGCATGAATTCCCACCCATTCTCTCTCATCCGTCCCTATCATCCATCGCTCCGGGCAAGTCATCCAAACTACATCCTGTATCTGTACAGAGCCGATGTAAATAATTTCTTGTTAGAACACTGGCACGTCCATTTGTAGGGGTGCATAGAAGAACGTCTCGTAATTTTTTTTTCTTGCTTCTCCAGTTGTGTCTCGCATGTCTTGTTCGTTTTACTTGGCTGGTTTTTGAAATGGGAGGTAATTGGTAGTACAGCTGTTGTTTCCTGGGGTACTGCTTCCAGGATTTGTTCAAGATAGCTCGTAGCGTTCTTGTGTGTTTCTCATCTAGCTTTTCCTCAATGTGTTTTGTTAGCATCCATGTGGTGCATCCATACAATAGTATTGATACGTGGATTTTAATATTCCTCGTGGAACATCATACTATCACTATCATTTAGTACTATTTACTAGCAAACTTTATACCATTAAACATTTGGTATTGAATGGTATCTTATGGTACTAGTGAAGACTGTAACGTTTCACTTGAAATAATAGTAACCTGGTATGTTTAGTTGTCTAAATTTCTGTGACGAAGCTTATTGATTTTTATCATTAAGGGTTTTGGGACTATTTTCTTCATCTTTATGGTTATTTCCACAACGTTTCGGCCGATATATCCTCCGGCCTTCTTAAGGCGTTTGTCGAACTCGGGAACCTTCACGAAACTTCGAACTACGTCCTTTATTGGATCCACAGGGGTCGCCTGTTCTGATTCCGTTAGCCGTAACCGGATACAAGGGTTAAGTATTCCTGTATTGTTACTCGCCTGTAGTGAGGATTGAACCTGCAACCTCCAGATGATTGTCTCCTTAGAAGCTTAGGGAACCAACGCCTATAACCGTTACGCCATGTGTCCTGCTGGACAAAAATTTTATATATATAGTCATCCACAGACAGATTGTTTCGTTCTATCAGAACTCTTTAGTGTGGCTAGACACGTAGGACGCTTGAAGCCGGGATCGATCCACCCAACTTTACGTTAGACTTAGTATCAGACCGCTCGGCCAACGAGCGTACCACTGGAATGTTTAGTTTAGAAAAAAAATTTGATGAAAAAATTTGTTCTGAGTTTATTTAGTTGTGGTCAATACTATATATATATATATATAATTGGTTTGGTTTGGTTTGGTTTTATGGCACATCAGTCATTGTAGGTTGTTTAAATTTTATTCGGCGTTAAATGAACCGAAAAGGGCTTATATACCGTAAAACCAACCAACCAACTTGCTTATGTGGCATAGCACATATTCCTGTTGCCAGACCCTAAACCTTATAGCAACCGCCCTTTCAATCCAGGACAGTAGTACCTGCCACAGGCACGTAATGTAGTCATCCGTGTTTAGTCTAGGGCCATGTGGAAAGATAAATGGAGGCTTAACATTACCATAACTAGTGACCATCCCAAACATCATGATATAGACTGGGTGTTTGGGTTTTATCAATATGAATCTTTTCTCAGATTGACACCTAAACACTTCGTATTGGGACTTCTGATGTGAATGCTAACCAGTACAGTATGCCATTTCCAAATTCCTGAAGAAGTGATTTGCGTCTTGGGGCTGCTTCACTCACAGACAGTGTCCGACTGACTCTAGTTTGCGGCACAGTAGACAAGACCTGAAACAAGTAAAGCGCATGCGCGACATTAATAATTCAAAATGGTCACAATCTACTCATCGCATCTTGGATATCATAGATGAATTTATGTGGGTGAACACACAATACGTCTAAAAGTGCGTGTATATGTATGTGCTTGTATGTATTTAGACTGATAGTTCTCCGTGTCTCTCATATATATATATATATATATATATATATATATATAATCACCGAAATTGAATAAAAAAATACCAAACTTGCACAATCTACAAAAAAATCCTCTGAAGACGATCGATGGATACGATCGAAAGCGCTCGGGGAGCAAACTTAGGGAATCTCCTCTGCCAGCTGGAAGAGAACTGCAAGGAAACTAGAAAACACCCCTAAAAATAAAAAAAGGAAAATCTCCGTGGCCTTTAACGAAGAATGTTTGAACATATCTAAAAACGAGGATCATTCAATAAATAAGGGAATATTTTTTGAAAAAGGGTGAAATACATTTTTTTCCATAAATGTAAACTCCACGAAAATTATTTTAATATCCCCAAAATATATTTTATGGCTATTCAAAATTGTGGTAAATCAAACAGAGTGCTATGAACTTGAACAAAGGTCCGTCATCAAATTTTTGGTTGCTGAGAAGTACAAACCATGTGAAATTTACAGAAGAATATGCAAAGTGTACGGAGAAATGTGTTTTATTTTTTTAAAAAATGTTTACAAATGAGCCTGTGTCGAAAAAACTGTCCATGGAGTGGAAATACATTGACTATCCAGTAAAGAAAAGGTCAGAGCGCAGCAGTCCGCAATGAAGGTCATACTGATAGTTTTCTGGAACATGAAAGGACCCATCACCACTGATTTCCTTGAAAAAGATGCAACAGTAAACAGTGCTTCCCTTTGCCAACTCCTTTGGTAACGTTAACCTTATTTATGGAATGACCCTTGTATACACACACACACACATATATACATTCTCACACATATATATATTTAGAGAGTGAGAGAGAGAGAGAGAGAGAGAGAGAGAGAGAGAGAGAGAGAGAGAGAGAGAGAGAGAGAATCTCGATTCAAAATATCTTCGAGGAATTCTTATTTTTCACTCTCTGATGATAGAAATCTTCCCAAGTTTGGAAAATTGCCTTTTTCGGTGTCTGATGTAAGTGTTATTGCCTTGTTTATCTTAAGAAAGGATGGGCCGAAGTTTATCGGCATATCTCTGGCATTAGTTGTTCAATAGATGTATGCATACGTATATCTGTGTGTCTGTGTGCCTGTGATTATCAGTAAAGTAGAAGCAATTTTTTTAGACTTACTGATATATATATATATATATATATATATATATATATATATATATATATATATATATATAGTACATTTACCAGCGTTGCTTAGTGGATGGGAGTAGGTGGTCAGTTGGTTTAGTGGTCTGTTGTTATGCCCCACTGGGGGTATTTTAAGACCTTCCAAGACTAGCGAAATGGTTCCTTAGCTGTATACTTTTATACAAATAATTTTAGACAAGTCGACCTGGCTTCCATGATACCAGTCACAGAGAGAATTTCCAGATTTGAATGTAACGGCGGATTGAAATTATTCCCATGAACAAGTAGATCTTTGAGTACCGTTTTGGATCTTTAAAGTCCTTTCACATAGCAATCAAGGTTATTTGACGGGATCAATTTCATCTTCAAATATATATTTACCCAACCCCTCCTTCACAGACAGGATGTGATACGAAGTCTAATTTTAAGCTGGCTCTTCTATCTACCCACTTGGATGAGACCCTTTGGCGTAGTTGCTAACGTCCTGGACTGCGTCGAAAGCGAGTTTTCTTTCGGACTAATACCTTTGAGAAAGGCATGAACCCTCGTATCCCCTCTGAGTTTAGTTGTGCCACTACTATTCTACAAGGATAGTTTTGTCATGCAAACAAGTTTTTTCAGGATTTGTGCTCAGGTCACCGATTCCATTCTCCATGACGATAACAGTTTCGTTAAACGAACCCTCTCTCTAAGTAACATGTGATAAGTTTGGTTTGGTTTGGTTTGGTTGTTTGAGTTTTATGGCATATCAACCTTTTGTAGGTTATTTAATGCCAAATCCATTATTATACAAATAATTAGTTCTATTTCAAACAATTCAGTTTAGCATTAGTACACAGTTTAATTGTCAAAAACATTTCTATTTCAAGGTTTTTAGTTTATTCAAACAGGTCTAATTCAGTTAATTCAGTTTAGTATAAGTATAGATTTTCTCTACACTCAGTTAAATGTTAAAACACTTCTATATTAAACAATTCAGTTTAGTATAAGTACAGTTTCCATGTCAAAGACAGTTATATTTCAAACAATTCAGTTTAGCATAAGCATGCAGTTTAAATGTAAGTACACAGTTTAATTGCCAAAAACCTTTCTATTCAAAGCTATTCAGTTTAGTCAAACAGTCAGTTTAGTATAAGTATGCAGTTAGTTCTATTTAACCCATAGATAGAGCCCTATCTGGTGCTACCATTCCGGGTCAGAGTGGACCTGGGAGCAATAGCAATGACGGGGTGCTCCGCATTCCTCAAAGCTCCAGCATCACTGGAGCCTCACCATCAGATTGTTTAGTGTCATATCTAGGAAACTCTGCAGAGGTACAGTCGATGTATTCTTCAGCCCCAGCCGACGGGGCAAGTGATAAATTGTAGTGCTTTACATAGTGCCAATCATAGAGTAAAACCTCAATCTACTTGCGATGAGTCCTGCTCATATCCCCTGCATGATTATTGTTCGTCCAATCAAAATTCAATTCCAACAATTATTTTTAACAGAGATTAATGGTATTGAAAGGGATTAGATATGATTTATCTTGTTATTTACTAAGTTTTATCAAATCTGGTGTAGAGGCCTTAGTTTGCATACTGTTCCTTAATTGTCATCCATCTAAGTACTGTTCCAGGCTTACTACTGCTCAACTCCGCTAATCAAGCGTTGATTTCAGCGTAACTTGAATGTAAATCATCCATATTTACAAAACTTAGCTTAGTTTGGCCCAACATAAGAAGTATAAAGCACCCAATAAGAATCGAACTTGCTAGTAATGGTTTGCTAGCTTACCTCGCAAACTACGACACCACGCGAGATATCCAAAATAATTTCCTCAGCTTAAGTCGGCACTGCATATAAATAGTTTTATATAATAAAAACGAATAAATAAATGTTAGACGTACCACGAAACCGCTGAGTTCCCGCTACAACAGCAGTCAATAATAATAATGTTGCTTCTGTTTACGAAGGAGCGATATATTCTAACTAGCAACTGCGTTATTTTAAGAATTTGAATTACTAAAAAAGGACGTTCAACAAGAACCCTCTCTCCACAAAATTACATTCAGTTGCAAATTAGGCTGGAAATTGCTTTATTCTCTAACTCAGAACATTTCATGTGAATTACTCCAACAGAAACTTTGTTATAATGGGTCGTTTTTGCTGTGTCACAGTCATAAGTCAAGTCAAGTGAAAATTTTATTAATATATAGATGTTTTCACAAAAAAAAAAAAAAAAAAATGAATAATCTTGATACAAAATTTATACCATATTTACCAACCCCTTAGCTCGGACAGGATATGACACAAGGTCAATTTTTAAGCGGAGTTTAACAGGTTTGAATTTAGAGTTTTCCTTCTCCTAGACGAGTTGCCTCACGAAGGCTGAAGAAACAGTCTGCCCTACTATTCACCCATAGCTGGAGGGAAAATAATTGGATTCATACCTTTCCGAAGGGTATTAGTGCTATGTGAAATGCAACAAGTCTCGTCCGGGATTCGCACTCAAAAAGTTTAAATGAGTTTTTGTTACAAATTTTTAAAAACATCAATGCCAATATTAAAATTTTAGATAAAAATATCAATGGTGACCATTTTGTGGCGGGTGCATAAAAAAGTATCGACGGAGACTATAGCACCCGTGGGTACAAAGTTGGGAACATCTGTTCAACAATTATGAGAAAGTTTGACTTTATATGGTTTTTCGCCAATGGTCCGGGAGACCTGGGTTCAATCCCAGGTCGCGTCATACCAAAGACTTTAAAAATCGTACTTGATACCTCCTTGCTTAACACTCAGAAATATAAGGTACGTATCAAGGGTAAACTGGAGCCATCCAGGGAAAGGAGTAGCGCCCTCCGCTACACCTCTGTGTAGTAGCTATTGAAAAGCGAGCCTTCTGGTCGCCCTTGACTACGGTCACCGACTTTATTTACTTTATATTGTGTAGGATAGGTTAAGACATTTTAATAAACTATTTCAGCGTTTTATTTCTTTTAGACGGTCAATCTTGGAATTGCCTGCTACACAGTTTTTATTAAACTTTTTGAAACAAGTTAATTCTATGATAATCGTAAATTATACATATATACTATGTACACAATGGATTAAACTCTCGTCACAGATTAATAATTGGAAGGCTAGTCTTTCAGAACAGTTGATTTGTGTATTAAGTTCAATCATCATTGAGTTCTCTTCACTAATTTGGCCTTGTGTCAGACTAAGCTAAGCTGAGTCTATTAATATCATGCCTTCTTTAGAGGGTTAGATGGCTGTGCTTTTTTCAGCCGTGCCAGTGATCGGTGTTCGAACCCAAGTAAAAGTCAGGGTTTTTAATGCTGACTTTCAAGGTAAGTGTTGAATGATATATTGACGTAATCTATGGATTGGTTTGGTTTGCTTTGGTTTAATGGTATATCAACTATTGTTATTTATTTAATGCCAGAAATTGTTTTTACACTCACACACACACACACACACACACACACACACACACACACACACACACACACACACACACACACACATATATATATATATATTAAATCCATGATCTGTAAACAGATTTTGTAGATACGCACAGTTAAATGATCCCACTGTTCTATTTCTAACAATTCAAGTTAGCATAAGTCATCAAAATGGTTACAAGTATTGCTATGTATCATTCAATTAAAGATCAGTCATTTGTTTACACACAGTTAAATGTTATAACAGTTCTATTTCTAACAATTCAATTTCACATAAGTCATTTGTTTGCTCTCAGTTTAAATGTCAAGCAGTTCTATTTGACCCATAGGTAGAACTCTATCAAGTGCTATCACTCTAGGCCTTAGTGGACCTGGGAGCAATGGCAATGAAGGAGTACCCACATTCCCCAAAGCTCCAGTATGACTGGAGCTTCGCCATCAGATTATTTATTGTCATATCCAGAAGGATATTATTTTTGGTGAGGAGGGTTTTAAACCTCTGCAGAGATGCAGTCTGTGTATTCTGCAGTCCCAGCCGACTGGGCATTCTATAGATTGACATGAAGGACAGTTAGTTTAAAACGGCGTAGAAGACTGGTACAACCAAATCTTCATATCTCAATTTAACTTCGTATCGTTAGATAGCAGTGCTTTTTTCAGTAAAAGTCAGTCTTTCAAATACTGATTTTCAAGGCAAGCAAGAAAAAGACTGGCGCAACAAAATCTTACATGTTGTATCGCCAATAGTTAAATTCCCCTAACATTTTTTTTTATTAGATTATTTTCTTCGGAAACAAAAATGGTATGATTTTATCATTTCTTGTGGAACATTATTGAATCAAAACGAATATTTTTAGGTAACATTTATTACCAAACACCGCAGCATTGAAACTTTGTCACTAAGAAAAATATCAAGTTTGATTTGAAAATATACTTACTATATAGAATTTTGCGTTGGGATATTCTTATTTTTGGACTGCTATGTATCCATATTTTTGGTTTGAGAATTTCAATGCAGTAGAATTTGATAGAAAATAACATCTAATTTCCGTCTGGTGTCTAAACTTTTAATTTAAAACGTTATTAGTGCTGTTCTTACTAATGAACTATACTCTGTGTGTGTGTGTGTGTGTGTGTGTGTGTGTGTGTGTGTGTGTGTGTGTATCAAAATGTCAACTAAAGGAAATTAACAAATATAATGTCTACTTTTATGCAGAAATGCATACACATTTTATTTATATTCAAATAAACAGACAATTGTGGAAGTGACCGTGGTGTAATGGTTAACGTCATAGGAAATGGACACGCCGACTCGAGTTCAAATCCTGGACGAGATTGATTGCATTTCACATAGCACTAATACCTTTGGGAAAGGTATGAATCCAATTATTCTCCCTCCAGCTATGGGTAAATAGTAGGGCAGACTAAGTTCTTCAGCCTTGGTCTAGGAGAAGAAAAACTCTGAATTCAAGCCTATTAAACTCCGCTCAAAAATTGACCTTGTGTCATATCCTGCCCGAGCGGAGAGGTTGGGTAAATATGATATTCAAATAAACAGACAAGCCAATGATAAATGGCATGTTGCGATGCAAAGTAGTGAAAGAGATAAAAATGCAAAATGGATAAGTCAAACCGAGTTCGAATTTCGCTTGAGACAGCTTATGATTATTTTACAATAAAGACGCTGAAAAAAGAATATATTTAATGTCTCATCACCAAGTATCTTTTTGATAAAGCTTACTGACGGAAGAGAGAGCACTTGGTCAAAACCCCTCCCTCATAGCTACATTACCATCCAACAAAAACCTATCCGACTAGTCCTTCTCTTTTTATTTAAAATGTTATTAGTGCTGTTCTAATTAATGAACGATAGTGTGTGTGTGTGTGTGTGTGTGTGTGTGTGTGTGTGTGTGTGTGTGTGTGTGTGTGTGTGTGTGTGAAAATGCCAACAAAAGGAAAGTGTGTAAACTCATTGGTAACTTTGAGAAGGACTAGTTAGATTGTCTGAAGACACACACACACACACACACACACACACACACACACACACACACACACACACATATATATATATATATATATATATATATATATATATATATATATACAAACAAACTTCTGATGTGAGGATTCAAGCTCACTTGAATACGGGTACAGTTATTAAAAGTTTTCTTAGAATATGGCGTGGATGATTTTAACAGAACCGTGTTTAATAAATAATTACCTGTTTTTTTTGTTTCTTCTTTCTTTTTTTTCTGATATCCTTTTTTAATTATTGAAATATTGTTATATTGCTCTGCAATCTTGTACATAGAACATTATATTTTACAGATTTAGTTAATTTTTTGCAGCAAATTTTAACTATACATACTAGCAAAAGTATGCGCCCTCAGCCGGGCACATGTATGTAAGTTTTAATAAAATAAATCATCATATTGAATTAGAAAGACTATTTCATTTCAATTGATTTCGATATAAATTATACAAAGAATTGCTTTTAAAATGTTTGAGGGTTTGGGTTCTACGTTTAATGGCATATCAACTTTTGTGGGTTATTTAATGCCAAAGCCATTCTCCGAGAAGAACAGTGGTGGTACTATTTAACGCATAGCTGGGAGGATAAGGGGGTTCATACCTTTCCCAAGGGCATTTGCCCGAAAGTGAACGTAATAGCGCGACTGGAGTACGAACTCGCGTACTACGATTCCGTAGTCCATCGCTTTAACCATTACACCACGAGGACACCCCCTAAAATGTTTGAGAATAAAACAATAATAGTAGAAAAAAAAAGAAGAAACAAACAAAAACATTAATTGTTTAAAATGTTTATTAAACGCGATCAATATGCAAATTATCCACATGATGTTCTTAGTAAACTTCTATTTCTTAGTGATATATAAGACATTGGATTTTAAATGCATCAATAACATAGGCTGCTTCCCAATCCGATTTTCTGGGGGCCACCTGGAGTTTGCTCCAGATGGGTGTTATTAAGCTGATCGCCGGGTCCCAGATGGCCTTCCACTTTGGCAATACCTGCTTGGTAGGGCTGAGTTTATAGCTTAGCGCCTGAGACGCTCCTAAAAGGTGAACACCAAGGTAATCAAGCATCGGTCACGCATGTCTCGATTCGTGCCAGGCACTCCAAATTAAAATCTCTCTGT
>CAUZXS010005066.1:50000-81204 GCA_963585895.1 Sepioteuthis lessoniana | reverse complement strand
CCTCATCTTGGGCTATTGTGACATCTCTGAGTGACATGTCCGCTCTGCACACACACGCGTTAACACCTGCATCAAGTTTGCACCTAACTAACCCATGAGCTGAGCCGAAAGGTTCTCAGCCTAATGAAACCCAAAGGCTTGAACCGAAATCCCTCGGCCATTATATTACATATGTGAGGGACCATAAGTATGGGCTTTTGTTTTCTTCTGTCCACATGTACGATTTTTATGATCTTTGGTGACAACATTGTGTGTTTCGGTAGTCAGCAAAAGAACGTTGCATGCTTCTTCGCTCTGTGTCTTCTGTGCAATTCCTTCTGCTGTCTGTCGTCCTTGCCTCTGGAAGTGGAATGCCTTAGTTAATTTAATTCCACGTTATTTATACTTTTGGGGGTAACTAAAGTGGATCAAAATAAGGATTTTGTTAAGTTTTATTGCGAGGCTAAAAAAATGTGTATTCTATAATTATATTATATCTATTACATTTTTTTTTCATCATACAATGTGTGAAAACACGTGCGATACCATATCCTCATCACGGTATCACATGTGCTTTCACACGTATGATGAAAAAAAACTGTAATATATATATTACAATTATAGAATACACATTTTTATATCAATACTTGGCATCTTTTCACTGTGTACAAGATATTGATTTATGTTGAATAGAATTATTAGTTTCAAATATCAATACTTGAAACTCTTCAACTATGTTCCAAGATTGAATTATTTGTATTATATAGTAATACTCACAACCACTTGACTGTGTGCAAATAAATGAACTGTGCTAAATACAATTATTTGTGTTAAATATCAATACTTGAAACTCTTTAACTATGTACCAAGATTGAATTATTTGTTTTATATAGTAATACTCACAACCATTTGACTGTGTGCAAATAAATGAATTGTGTTAAATAGAATCATTAGTGTTAAATATCAATACTTGAAACGCTTTAACTATGTACCGAGATTGTATTATTTATATTATATAGTAATACTCACAACCACTTGACTGTGTGCAAATAAATGAATTGTGTTAAATACAATTATTAGTGTTAAATATCAATACTTGAAATGCTTTAACTATGTTCCAAGATTAAATTATTTGTATTATATAGTAATACTTACAACCATTTGACTATATGCAAATGAATGGTGTTAAATAGAATTATTAGTGTTAAATATCAATACTAGAAACTCTTTAACTGTGTTCCTCAATTGAATTATTGGTATTAAATAGTAATACTTTCAACTATTTGACAGTGTGTAAAGGAATGACTAGTTTTGTATATACTTGTTATGAAACATTTATGTATTTAGTAGCAATACTTGTAACTCAGGAGGTGCCTTTGTGGTGTAATGGTTAAAGTGCTGGCCTGCAGAATTTTAATAAGCGAGTTCAAACTCCAGTTGCACTATTACATACACTTTCAGACAAAATACCCTTGGGAAAGGTATGAACCCCCTTATCCTCCCAGCTATGGGTTAAATAGTACCACTACTGTTCTTCTAGAATGATGGATTTGGCATTAAATAACCCATGAAGGTTGATATGTCATTAAACAAACAAACTAAGCTAAGCTTGGAATTTATTAACGGTAGGCTGAAATTGACTTATTGGTATTACCTAGCAATATTTCTAACCATTTGACTGTGTTCAAACGAATGAGTAATGTTGAATAGAATTATATATATATATATATATATATATATATATATATAATTATCATATATAGATATCTATTCGAATTCTTATTTATAGATATATATTGTAGGCATGTCTTATTGAAGATAACAGACAAGGACTTAATGTTCAGCTTTTTATTCAGCTTTCCCGGTTGGTGAATGAGATGTTGTGACTAGCTGTAGGCAGTTTCAAAACAGAGACTGTGGACAGTTTTTAAATTGCCTTCAACCACAGTCGCAACATTTCATTCACCAACAAGTAAAGCTGAACATAAAGCTAAACAATTAATCCTTGTCTGTTATTTTCAATGAAATATACCTACTAGAGAATCTGCCACCTAAATAGACTCACACACACACACACACACACACATATATATAGAGAGAGAGCACTAGGTAGCCATTAACCGTTTATGTGTAAACAAAAGAAAAGTGATATATATGTGTTAAAATCCCTTTGTTTATGCTGAGTTTCCTGGTGGATGTACAATAAGATATCTGACTAGTGTAAAGTCAGCCTGGTTTCATTCCCAGCTTGAAGCATCTCGTGTGTCAAGCCACACAGCTGAATTGTGATACAACAAAACAGTCTGTCTGTAGATGACAATATATATATATATATATATATATATATATATATATATATATATATATATATCAGTGATGACACTAGGCCATCAGTTTTACTTGGACTCATATTTTTAACATAATGTACGATATATAGATATTTCACAGAAACATCAGGTATTGTCAGTCTAAATTTATTTGTTAAAAAGTAAATTCATCCTTTTGATGGAAATGGAAATACATGTAGAATAAATGTAAGTAATAATCTAAACTCTCCACGTAGGCAAGATGTGATACAAGGTTAGTTTTAAGCAGATATGGTTGGTTTGAATTCCAAATTTTCTTTCTCATAGATTGGTTGCTTAAGGCCAATTTTCCCCGTTATTTACTCATAGCTGAGTGGAATGAATGTACAAGTTAAAACGCTTCTTATTTTTTATCAGTTTATGTGTTAACCATTATGGTTAACACATAAGCATATACGCCAACATTCACAAATTGATAAAAATAAGAAGCGTTTTAACTTGTACATTCATTCCACTCAGCTATGAGTGAATAATGGGGAAAATTGGCCTTTGTTTAAAATCTTGTTTGTAGTTGGCATTTGCTATATCTTTAACCCAGATTAAGTGCCTGTATCTGTCACTACAAATATCTTTGGTATAAACGGCTCAATATCTGGTTCAGTGAAACATATCATACACCCATATATCTGCACACACTCAAGCACACACAGAACTTAGATGGGGTTCAATTCTTTATAATATCAAATTTCCCTCAGATGATATTATAAAAAGAAAATTTTTTACAGTACAAATTTAACTGGAGAAAGTCCCCATGGCATAATGGCTAACATAATGTACTGCAGTCTTGAAGTACGCAAGTTTGAACTTCAGTTGTACTATGACATTCACTTTTGGACTAATACCCTTAGGATAGGTATAAACCCCTTTATACCTGCAACAATGGGTTAAATAGTATCACTGCTGTTCTTCTACAAGGATGGTTTTAACATTGAATAACCCATGAAAGTTTATATGCTATTGAAGAAAGAAACCAAACCAAACCAAACCAAACCAAAATTTAGCTGTTGTTAAACCAAAAATATATGGGAGAGGGGGAGACCCCATGGCATAATAGTCAAAGTGTTGGAATGCAGCCCAAAAGTAAGTGAATTCAAACTCCAGTAACACTATTGCATTTACTTTCAGACTAATACTCTCGGGAAAGGTATGAACCCTCTTATACCAAAGTTATGGGTCGAATAGTATCACTGCTATTTTTCTACAAGGATGGTTTGGGCATCCAACCATTAAACAAAGACACCAAACCAAACCAAACCAAACCAAAAATATATTTTTTTGAAAAATAGAGTATAAAATACATTTGAGATTTTTAAAGATCCTATTTACCCAACCCTTCCGCTCGGACAGGATATGACACATGGTCAATTTTTAAGCGGAGTTTAACAGGTTTGAATTCAGAGTTTTCCTTCTCCTAGACTAGTTGCCTTACCAAGGCTGAAGAACCCAGTCTGTCCTACTATTTACCCATAGCTGGAATGAGAATAATTGGATTCATACCTTTCCCAAGGGTATTAGTGCTATGTGAAATGCAATCAGTCTTGTCCAGGATTTGAACTTGAGTCGCCGTGTCCACTTCCTACGACGATAACGATTACACCACGGGCACCTCCTTAAAGATCATTTTTTTTTTTTTTTCTGACAGAAATCTATTCTCCTGAGCCATGAAAGATTTTGTTTTTTTTAGGGTTGATTTTCTTGGGCCACATTTTTCATTCATGCAACATTATTACAAACACTGTCAACAAAAGTTATCTAAACAAACATTTTAAGGCAGGAAAAATAAAACGAAGTTATAAAAGTTATTAAGTTAAAATAACTATTCATGCTTGTTTGAATCAGGATGTAGAGTCAAACCAAAGTCAAACGCTTATGTCTTGTTCACAGAGAATTCTTATTGCTTTGAAATAGATAGACCCGAGAGAATAGCTTTTCAGGCTAAACTCCAAAAGCCCAACCTCCAGAGTTGCCACTGATATATATAACCAGGTTTGAGTTTTCTTCCAATTGCATTATGTATATGTATATATATATAGATAGATAGATATAGATATAAAACTGCATAAAAGGAAATATGTTATGTTTTTAAAATGAATTTTGAACACTAATCACTGGATGTTTCAAAATAGATACAACCTATTAATATGACAATCATTTATTACCGAGGCAAGCACAATGGCAGCCATTTGGAATATATCCTTTAAAAAATGCATCCTTTGAGCTAGAAACATCAAATCAATGTTTTTTCAAGTTATTTTTATATCAGCTTCTTGGACATGCAATCTTTTTTTGAATTTCTTGACTCTGTAACAATATTAATGAGTTGTATCTATTTTGAGACAGTTTTGGATAATTTTGTTTCCAAATAAGTAGCGATGCAAAATATTTTTTCCTCTCTTGTCCAAGACATTGTTTGCCCAGTCAGCTGGGGCTGTAGAATACACTGACTGCTTCTCTGCAGAGGGGTAAGACCCCCCCCCAATGAGTGTCCTGGATATGACACTAAACAATCTGATGGTGAGGTTCCAGCAGTGCTGGAGCTTTGGGGAATGCGGAGTACCCCTTCATTGCCATTGCTCATAGGTCCAATCTGGCCCGGAGTGGTAGCACCTGATAGGGCCCTATCTATGGGTTAAATAGAACTCACAGCATACTTATGCTAAAATGAATTGTTTGAGTAAACTGAATAGCTTGAAATAGAAATGTTTTTGACAATTAAACTGTACTTACATTTAAACTGTGTGCTTATGCTTAACTGAATTATTTAAAATAGAAATGTTTTTCGACATTAAAACTGTATTTACACTTAACTGAATTGTTACATATAACTGCTTGAATAGTTTGAAATGGAAATGTTTTTGACAATTAAACTGTGTATTTATGCTAAACTGAATTGTTTTAAATGGAACAGATTATTTACATAAAAATGGATTTGGCGTTAAATAACCTACAAAGGTTGATATGCCATAAAACCCAACGAACCAAACCAAACCAAACCAAACCAAGACATTGTCATTGAGGATTAATGGTTGGTATGGTATACTATTTTCAAATCTGAAGCAAAAAAGAGCACAACATTCTTATTAGTAGAGTTATTAGCAGTCTGATATATCCCATATGTATATTGAGATACCCTGTACATCACACAATTTTGAAACAGAACATTGCTAATGGAAATGGAATGTTTAAAATTTTCCCATTGTTTCATTTCATTTAAAAAATTAAAAAATTGATTTAAATAAAATGCAGAAGATGCAACATCATATATTTACATGCTCTGATGAAGGTTTAATTAAAAAACTGAAATGTTTAATATTGGTTTATAATACAACTATAATAATAATACAACTATAAATGAAATCATCCTCTGTATACTTTGTGTTTTTTCATATTTGTACATTTACATACTGTAGCAGAAAGAATTTCGTATTTTTGTTTGGTGTGTAATTTAATTCGACCGTTAGGGTCGACGCATAATTTCACCCAATCAGGATAACTTACCCTATTCATTCCGGACCATCTTTCTGGGCAGCACAAATTGGGGAAGCTGCCAAACACTTTCTCTTTCTCAGAACTTCTTCGTTCAGGACAGACGTAATGACTGTCCGCTCTCTTGAATAACAGCAGCAGCACCACCATGAGGAAAGCCGTCTAATTTATGGACCCCTTGCATCTATTCTCTAAGACCAAGGGTTCCCGGTTGAATATGAATTAGATGAACTCAATACACCACACACAGGAACAACTTTTAGTCACCTCCAGTTTAGGCTATGTCGACTGTGATGCAAAATTCCACTCTGACATCTAGCTACTTCATCTCTGGGCAACATTTTCTGGAAACATTCACGCTTCTCCCCGAAACAACCAGAACCACAAACTCAGGGTGACTACAGTCGTTTCTGTCCTCAAATAGCAAACATGACTTTTGCTACACTATGGAAAACATATCTCCCTCACACATTCAACCATGCTTTAACCTAACGATGCACTTTTTGCTTAGGCATTTAGCTGCTAAAATGCTTTCTCAACTCAATAACAACTTCATTTCGTTTCCTTACTTCTTTCCTTCCTACGAGACTTGCAGCATAAATGTAAACCCTTTATTCCATGCTGCCATTAAAACCTTCATATAAAACCTTACGGCATCTTCGTACTTCTTCATCCTCCTTTATTTTCCAACAACATTTAGCGAGGATATAAACACGCGCAAGAATACATTTCTTCACTAAAAATAGTAATGACAATTTCCTCATCTAAAATACCATTGGGTTTACTTCCATATATATATATATGTTGTGGACCAGTAAAGGGTCAGGAAGAAAGACATGAACTCGGGTTTACATGGAATAAAGTATATTAACGAAAGTATAATACAACATAGATAAAAAGGTGTTGAAGATCAGTCTGACTGCCAAAGTGTTAGGCTGGAATAAACTTTGCACTGAGATGAATATTCTCCCGGTATTAATTGTAACAGGAAGAGTTCATTACAGTCCGCAGGTTGGGTAGCATAACAATATATATATATATATATATATATATATATATATATATGTTGCACTAATACCTTTGGAAAAGATATGAATCCAACTATACTCCCTCCAGCTATGGGTAAATAGTAAGGCAGACTGAACCTTGGTATGGTAACCAGTCTAGGAGAAAGAAAACTCCGAATTCAAGCCAGTAAAACTCTGCTTAAAAATTGACTTTGTGTCACATTCTACTCAAGCTAAGGGGTTGGAAAAATGCACACATACACACACACACACATATATACGAAGATCATTAAATAAGTTTTCAGACTTTTTTCGTATGGGCACTTTTATTGATAGTATAGTAAAAGCAGTCTGAAGCATTCCATACGTTTCTGTGGCATTTTTTCCAAGTTTAAAACAGAATTTTATTGCACATTGTTCTTCTAAAATGTCAGATTGCATTTTTGAAATTCACCATCTGTGACAATCAGGTGTAGGATGTATTCCAATTCCTGCTGTAGCTGTTCATTTGAAGCTGAAATCATCTCATAAGATGTATAGCAATAACATAGTGAATTTTCAAGAGTCTACGATAATTTTAAATACCTGTACAAAAAAAAGTCTGGAAACTTATTGAATACATCACATATATATATATATATATATATATATATAAATAAATAAATAAGTTATACTTTCAGAGCATCCCTTATATATATATATATATATATATATATATGAGGGATGCTCTGAAAGTATAACTTCATATCTATTTACTCAGAAAGTATAACTTCATATCTATTTATTCAGAAAATACAGGGAGTACAGTTATACCATTGGATATACCAAGTTTTCATCTACTAAGCACACTTTTTCAACTTAGTAATTGTCATCAGTTATGTATTTTTACTATTGATGAGCAAGATCCAGCATGTTGTATAAAGTCTTGCTTGTTGTTATGAGAGTTGGGTATGGATGCACCATTCTTTTTTAAGAATCAGCTTGTAAATACCAGTGGGGAGAGAAAATTAGAATTCAGTGAAAGGTGGGTAGAAGTTTTGCAAGAGTTTTTATCTAACTAGATCCTTTTGGTTGTAGTATGTGACATGCAGTCTTTTTAAAAAAGGGTCCCATGTGTGTAGAACACATGAACAGGACCCAAAACAGCCCTGATTCTTGTGACCTCTATCACACAGGCATCAGACTACTCTAACTCCACACCACACACTTTAATGAAATGAAGATGTAGTGCGACTGGTTTGGAATTTTGAGGTACAGGGCTCACTTTCAGTTTAGCCATTTACTGTCTGAAGATAAGAATTTGGCTGAAAGACTAAGACAGATGCCAAATTTTAATCTAAGTTCAAAAAAGTTTTAGGAAAATCTTGTCGCGACCCATTCACAAACATAAACAGATTGGATTACTCACCCCTACAAACACAACATCTGGCTACGGCCAGAAATGACGAAGCCCTTTTACAACCCTGACCTGCAGTTGCAGTTATGAAAAGGCAATAAACTTCATTTTATAACATTTACAGAACACATCTGCCAAAAGCAACTCTATTAAAATGGAATGAATTATCTTCAGTAGCCTATATCAGGCTAAAGAAGGACTTTATTTCTATGCCCATTTTTTATTGAAGAACTTTGTGTTTACGTAGCCCAGCAGAGTGATGTAGCATTCCCTTTATATAAACAAGGCTTCTGCGGCCAAAAAACAGAGTTCGTTTGACGAAACTCTCAGAAGCCCACTCTCAAAGTGAGGTTCCCAAGGCTGAGTCCCACATCTCGTGGTCGCATTCACCTTACTTCAGTGTGCGTTCCTTTTGTTTTTACAACAGAGCTCTCAAGGTTGAGTCCCACTTCTTGTGGTCGTATTCACCTTGCCTCAAGGCTGAATCCCACTCGTGATCGCATTCACCTTGTCATCACCTAGATATACAAAAAGGTTCTTTTAAGGATCATTAAAGGTCTCCTTCTGCGAGTTGGAGTATCTCTGACGGTCCTTACAGACTCATCAAAGTAGACGGCCCAGATGCAAACTGGAAGAGGACTCTAAGACCTCCCGGTCTTAACCATTCAGTCGGTTCCATTGTCCATTTCATCCGTTTGGCTGCGCAGAACTAAAGGTATGGGTTAGACTTTAGCTACCACTTCCTTATCTGCGCAGCACTAAGATACTGCCAATCTTAGCCGCAGCCTCCTGGTTTGTTTGCTCGATATGTCCACATAGCTTTGGCACAGCAAAGCCTTAGCTACCGTCTCTGATACATTCCCGTAGCTTTGGCACTGCAAAGCCATAGCTACCATCTCCGATACGTCCGCACAGCTAGTGGCACAATAAATCCCTAGCTTCACTGATTCACTCACTCAACTTCATATGTGCTAAGGCCTGGCAAACCTTAGCCACGGTTTCCCTGTTCATTCACTTGGTCCGAAGTTCTAAGACACCATTAAGTCTTAGTCATCACACTCGCTTGACTCTACACGACCAAGCTGCTAACACCAACTTCAACCACGACACTCCAGCAATGCAGCATCCAACCCATGTATGACTCGCTGTACAGGCTAGCAACCACATGCCCCCCCCCGGTTAATCCAACACACTGTCAAAAACCGGGACATCGATTTACCAACCTCGACCAACATCAACTACACGCAACAAATGTCTAGCTGCACTTCCACGACTCCACCGACATCAGCTACCCACAATGAATGCCTCGCTGTACTTCTATGACTCGACCAACATCAGCTACCCACAACGATCGTCCAGCTGCATCTATCTACAACTCGACCAATGTCAGCTACCCGCATCAAACGTCCAGCTGTACCTCTATGACTCGACCAACATCAGCTACCCGCAACAATCGTCCAGCTGCACTTATCTACAACTCAACCATACCAGCTACCAACACCAACCATCTAGCTGAAGACACAACTACCATGAACTTTACATATTCACTTGTAAATACGACAATAAATTGTCATCTTTGTTATATTTGTTACCTCGCCTCTGTT
Source organism: Sepioteuthis lessoniana (assembly GCA_963585895.1). NCBI lineage: Eukaryota > Metazoa > Mollusca > Cephalopoda > Myopsida > Loliginidae > Sepioteuthis > Sepioteuthis lessoniana. The sequence continues at coordinate 71,366 of CAUZXS010005066.1, read as the reverse complement.
TCTTTCATTGTCTTTGGCTGTCATTACTCGCACGCTTAACTTAAATCATTTGCAGGGTTGACGCGCTTATCGGTTCCGCAACAATCTTACCAGTATTTGATATTAAGGAGGATACTTAATTGCTGAAGGATGAAAACAGATACTACATTTTAATCCTAGTTCAGAAAAGGTATTTGAAAACCTTACCAGTATTTGATGTTAAGGAGGATACTTAATTGCTGAAGGATAAAAACAGATACTACATTTTAATCCTAGTTCAGAAAAGGTATTTGAAAACTTTACCAGTATTTGATGTTAAGGATAATATTTAATTGCTGCAGGATAAAAACAGATACAACATTTTAATCCAAGTTAAAAAAAGTATTGGTGTTAAGGAGGATATTCAATTGTATACTGGCTCACCAAGGTTCAATATTAGCATTGCTGTATCTATTGGTACACTAATACTGAATAAACAAAAATGGAAGATGATATAAAATATAAAATTATAAGTCATTTAATGTTTATTATATAATAGACATTTAACAATTATTACAACAATACACATGTCCCAACAGTTAAAATGTGCTCTTTGTTCCATGAATAACTGGTGCATAAAAGGAGATACAAAAATGGTGATTATAAAAGTCTTACTTATTTTTTATGTTTAGCTAAGTGGCTTTCACATTTCAATACCAAAATTAAATTACATCATTTGCCATGTGGTAAGACTAAGCCTTTTCCCTGAACAGAGCTACAAAACAAGAGGTCTGATCTGTCCAATGAATAGGAATCAAAAAAGAATGATAAAGGGTTCTCAGTTCTTGTGTGACCATAGATATGTGATGTCTGCAAGTACACTTCATAATCAAGGGAAGATAATTACTTTTTGTCATCCTATAAGGGCATGATTCAAATTTAGAGTGGTATTTAGTTGATTGGAATCAAAAGAGAATGATGAAGAAGTGGTATTTGGTTGACTGAATGATTAATTCTAATGGCATGTCAACCTGTATTGGATTATTTTATGCCTAGAGTTAAGGGAATTGTTTACATTGTACATTTATATTTACATTTTTTGTGTGGTTGTTTCTTAAGAGTTATTTTGCACACATTTGCCAATAGTCCGGGAGACCTGGGTTCAATCCCAGGTCGCGTCATACCAAAGACTTTAAAAATGGTACTTGATACCTCCTTGCTTAACACTCAGCAATATAAGGTACGTATCAAGGGTAAGGTGGAGCAATCCAGGAAAAGGAGTAGTGCCCTCCCCTACTCCTATGTGTAGTAGGTATTGAAAAGGGAGCCTTCAGGTAACCCTCGACTATGGTCGCCAACTTTACTTATATATCAAGTATTCTTATCTATTACAAATAATTTCTACACAGTTGTATGGTGTCAAGTATTCTTATCAAATACTAGCAATTATTTGATTTCAAGTAATCATTTCTATTTAATAATAGTCATTTGTTTGCACACAGTTATATGGTTCTGAGTTATTAATAATAATCCTTAATAAAGTTATAGCAAGGATGCAGTGGCTGAAAAGGTGTGAACACATCGAGATGGTTTTAAGTATTCCAATCTAATTTAATCCTAATAATCTAACACAATTATATGGTTTCAAGTAACTATTAATATTTGATAATGATCATTTGTATACATACATATATTTGATATCAAGTGTTCCTATCTAAGACAAATGATTTGCAAGTAATTGTTGTATATTGACCTTCGACCCGGCCAAACATGCCATTCCAAAGTGATGCACTGGAAGGAAGTGACACATTCCAATGGCAGTTATGAGAAGAAATCGTGTAGGCGGACTTGGTTGCCAATATGGGACAAGGTAAAATCCCATGGTACAGGCATAGACTGATGCACCAGAAGAGAGTGACCTGTGAACTGCATGACAGTTATTTCCGCTTGATGATGATCAAACATGCCATTCCAAAGACTGAGTGGGCGATTGAACTATTATATAACTTGGTGAAGACAGGAAGTCAGTTAGTTGGAGATTAGATGAGTTAGAGACAAGATGTGATAGAGAAAGCCACCACCCGGCAGAAGGGGCCCTCGGGACCCCCAGTGAGTTTGGAGACCCGTTGGTGACAAGATGAGGTAGAGAAAGCCCACACGCAGCAGAGTGGGCCCCCGGGCCTCCGGTTGAACAGCCCTGGAGAACAAGAAAGACACAACACTGATGGCCATAAGAGTGGGGTCAATATGTTGCAGTTCTGTTCGGTCTCCAACTCCCTCTCACACACAAACCCTTTCAAATAAAGTGAGAGGTATATTTTTTAAAGAAGTCTTCGTTCGTCTTTATTCATTGCGTCAATATGTATTCTGCGTGTATAGATGTATATGCATATGAGTATACAACATACTTATATGGTTTCAAGTATTCTTATCTAGTATGAACAATTTTAATGCAGATTTATTTAACCCATAGAAATACGAGCATAGTACCCATAAAATTGCTAGAATTATTTAACCCATTGAACTACAAGCATAGTACCCATAAAATTTTTAGAATTATTTATATATGGATCAGCCTTTTTTGCCTTGGATCAGAATATCTGCATGCACAGTCAAAGACTGAAGAGTCACTGACCATGTGCATATTTATCCAATCCCTCTGTCAGATGCGGTTTAGTGTCCTACCCAGGACACTTGTTTTTTATAACCTTTTTATAGATCTTAAAGATAAAAAAATAGAAACAAATAGCTTCCTGATGTAAATAAATAATTTTAATGTTGGTTCTAGGAAAGACAAAATCTTATAATAAGTATGACTTTATATGACAAGTTTATCATATTTACCAACCCCTCTGCTCGGGCAGGATATAACACAAGGTCAATTTTTAAGCGGAGTTTAACAGGTTTGAATTCAGAGTATTCCTTCTCCTAGACTAGTTGCCTTACCAAGGCTGAAGAACCCAGTCTGTCCTACTATTTACCCATAGCTGGAGGGAGAATAATTGGATTCATACCTTTCCCAAGGGTATTAGTGCTATGTGAAATGCCATCAGTCTTGTCCAGGATTTGAACTCGTGTCGCCGTGTCCATTCCCTACGAAAATAACCATTACACTTTATATGACAAGTTTATACCTGTGAAAACATTTGTAAACAGAAGTTAAGTTTATTTTTGTGTTTTTTAAAAGATGCATGGCAAAACATCTATTTACCTCTTGCTAATAGAGAGAATAGTTGGATGCATAACTTTTTCTGGATGAAATGCAGTCAAGTATTGCATATTGACCCTTGACCAAGCTGTCATTCAGAGATGCACATGTCTAAATAAGTAGAAGAAGATCACGTGATCTCATTGGATTTTGTAGCCATTATGAAATAACATATGCAGATGCCTGTTGGAGTTGGAGTCAGTGAGGGACCAGTCAGAGCCAGCTTGCAGTCACTGAGATTGCCCTGCTGGGGCCTGTGGCTCCCACTGGGCCTCTGATTGAGCAAACCTGGCCGAGAAGCAGAAGTGCTAATTGGGGTCTTAAAGATAAAACAGTGTGCTGTGGTCAAAAGAAGAAGTTATGGGTCAATATAGCAATTTGTCTTAGTCTGTCTTACACATACCCCAGGACCTTTGACCCTTTACAAAAGAATAAAAAGACATATATATTCTTATAAAGAAGAGTTATGGTCATCCTTCCTGCATGTATCTTATGGGTATACAACACAAGTCCAGAATTTGAACTCAGGTTATTGTATTTACTTCCTATGAAGTAAGTTAGCGACCGTAGTTAAGGGCGACCAGAAGGCTCCCTTTTCAATAGCTACTACACCGAGGCATAGGGGAGGGTGCTACTCCTTTCCCTGGACTGCTCAACTTTACCCTTGATATGTACCTTATATTTCTGAGTGTTAAGCAAGGAGGTATCAATTACCATTTTTAAAGTCTTTGGTATGACGCGACTTGGGATTGAACACAGGTCTCCTGGACCATTGGTGAGCACTCTGCCCACTAGACCAATGAGCTGGTCAGCAAAAGTAAAGTTGGCAACCATAGTCGAGGGCGACCTGAAGGCTCCCTTTTCAATAGCTACTACACCGAGGCGTAAGGGAGGGTGCTACTCCTTTCCCTGGACTGCACCAGTTTACCCTTGATATGTACCTTATATTTCTGAGTGTTAAGCAAGGAGGTATCAAGTACCATTTTTAAAGTCTTTGGTATGATGTGACCTGGGATTGAACACAGGTCTCCTGGACCATTGGCGAACACTCTACCCACTAGACCTATGATAAAAGCCATTATCTCACAAGTTCATGATATAAACTGACATCTTTTAGAACATCTCTTTAGAAATATGGAGACTTTTTGTGGTGATTATTTCCAGTTAACTCAACATGAAAATTAATCAATCATTATTTTTTTATGAATGATGGTATTGCTTTTAGGTATTGATCAATCCCTCCACATGAGCAGGATGTGACACAAGGTCAATTTTTACAGCAAAATTTAACAGGTTTGAATTCAGTTTTTTCCTTCTTTAGAACTAGTGTGTCCTGGGTATGACATTAAACAATCTGATGTTGAGACTCCAACTTTGGAGCTTTAGGGGATGTGGACGACCCCTTCATTGCTATTGCTCTCAGGTCCATACTGACCTGAAGTAGTAACACCTGATTGGGTTCCATCTATTGGTCAAATAGAACAAACTCTGTGCAAATAAATGTCTGATGTTAAATTCTGACTGTTATATAACAATAGTTGAAACCATTCAACTGTGTACAAAAAGTGCTTAGGCTTGTTTAAGAATGTTATCTACAAAATGTATTTACAAATCATATATATATTTTATATGTATGTATAAAGAGGATTTGGCATTAAATAATCTACAATGGTTGATATACCATAAAACCAGACCAAACCAAATCATATAGAGGGTGTCCTTGTGGTGTAATGGTTAAAGCAATGGACTGTGGAATCGTAGTACGCGAGTTCGTACTCCAGTCGCGCTATTACGTTCATTTTTGCACAAATACCCTTGGGAAAGGTACAAACCCCCTTATCCTCCCATCTATGAGTTAAATAGTACCACTACTGTTCTTCTAGGAGAATGGCTTTGGTATTAACCTAAAAAGAGTTGATATGCCATTAAACCAAGAAACCAAACCAAACCAAATCATATATGTATGTATAAAGAGGATTTGGCATTAAATAACCTACAATGGTTGATATGCCATAAAACCCTACCAACCCAAATCATATATATTTAATATGTATGTATAAAGAAGATTTAGCATTAAGTAACCTACAATGGTTGATTTGCCATCAAACCAAACCCAACCAAACCCTTTGAAACTAGTTGCCATATCAAGGATAGTATAGTTTATAGTAGAATAGATAAAATATACAGTTAGATGTACCCATGAAAATATCACAGAATACATGCTGCCCTGTTGGTGGGAGCTTAGAATATGCAAACTGAATCCCCTGCTGAGAGGCATGAACCTCCCAAAAAGAAGGTCTGTTTTGGGTACGACACTAAACTGCAACTAATGGTGAGGCTCTAGTTTTGGACCTCTGAGGAGTGTGGACTACCACTTTGTTGCCATCTAGAGAAGTAGTACTTGTTAGGATCCAATCTATGAATCAAATAGATATTTCTAAATCAATAGATCAAATATATGTTTCTAAATCTATGGATCAAATAGGTGTTTCAAAATTACAAGTATTTTTTTATCCAGCCTCTATGCATGAGCAGGATGCAACACAAGTCCAATTTTTAAAGCAGAGTTTAACTGGTTTGAATTCAAAGTTTTTTTTTTCTTTTAGACTAGTTGCCATAGCAAGGTGAAAGAGCTTTGGCTGCATAACTATTTACTCATAGACAGAGGAAGAAAAATTGGATGCATACCTTTCTAAAGAGTATTAGCACTGTATGAAATGCAAGCAGACCCAACCAGAATTTGAATTCAGGTTCCTGTGTTCTTTTTCTATAATGACCATTGCACAATGATCACTCATATTTGTTGTTGTTTTTTTTTTGTTTTTTGTTTTTTTGTTTTGTTTAGGTTTTATGGCATATCAACCTTCATTGGTTATTTTACGCCAAATCCATTTTATACAAATAATCAGTTCTATTTCAAACTACTCAGTTTCGCATGAGTACACAGTTTAATTGTCAAAGATATTTCTATTTCAAGCTAATCAGTTTTTTCAAACAGTTCTAATTCAGCTAATTCAGTTTAGTATAAGTATAGATTTTGTTTACTCACAGTTAAATGTAAAAAAAGTCCTATATTAAACAATTCAGTTTAGTGTAAATACTGTTACAATGTCAAAAACAGTTCCATTTCAAATAATTCAGTTCAGCATTAGTACGTTGTTTAAATGTAAGTACACAGCTTAATTGTCAAAAACATTTCTCTTTCTAGCTATTCAGTTTAAATAAACAGTTCTAATTCAAACAATTCAGTTTAGCATAAATATGCAGTTTAATTCTATTTAACCCATAGATAGGGCCCTATCAGGTGCTACCATTCTGGCCCAGAGTGGACCTGGAGCAATGGCAATGATGGGTTGCTCCACCTTCCCCAAAGCCCCAGCATCACTGGAACTTCACCATCAGATTGTTTAGTGTCATATCCAGGACACTCATTGGGGAGGAGTTTTACCCCTCTGCAGAGGTGCAGTTTGTATATTCTACTGCCCCAGCCGTGTGGGCAATACACTGAGTTAATGTCAAAACAGTTTTATTTCAGATAATTCAGTTTAGCATAAGTACACAGTTTAGATGTCAAAACAGTTCTATTTCGAGCAATTAAGTTTCGCATAAGTATGCAGTTTAAATGTCAAAACAGTTCTATTTTAAGCAATACAGTTTAGCATAAATATGCAATTTAAATGCAGAAAACAGTAAACTCAAGAAACCACCGTTTAGTTCTATTTAACCCGTAGATAGGACCCTTATCAGGTGCTACCATTCCGGGCCTGAGTGGACCTGGGAGCAATGGCAATAAAGGGGCGCTCCACATTCCCCAAAGCTCCAGCATTATTAGAACCTCACCATCAGATTGTTTAGTGTCATAAACAGGACACTCGTGGGGGGCGGGGGTCTTACCTCTCTGCAGAGAAGCAGTCAGTGTATTCTACAGCCCCAGCCGACTGGGCAATGTATTACTTGTATCAAATAGGAATATATGATGCTATATAATCATTTGTAAATTATTTGTAATAAGAACAGTTTCTTAAAGCAATAATTGTTTACTAAGAATTATTATTAGTTACTTAAAACCATATGTTATATGAATTCAATGCCAAAAGCAAATAATTTCCTTGAAATTATAACTGTGTACAAACAAATGATGATTATTATTAAATAGAAATAATAACTTGAAATCATAAAATTGAGTGTACATTATTAATATTACAGAGGAACACTGTTACCATGTAACTGTGTGTTAATTATTTGTATTAGATAAGAATACTTGATATCATATAACTATATACAAAAAACCTCTTAAAAAACAAAAAAAAAATGCAAATATAAATGTAAAATGTACACAATTCCCTCACCTCAAGGCATGAAATAACCCCTAGACAGGTTGACATGCCATTGAAATAAATTAATCAATCAGAACACATGCATAATAATTGCATGAATTAAAACTAAATAATATAATTTCTATTTCTATTTAAAAATTTAGTGAATCAATAGCAACACATATGTCTAGCAAAAATAACTACAATAATAAAAAAATACAACTCAAATGGAAAAATTAAAAATTTGATTTGGTGAAGTAAATAACTTATTCTTATCAGCAAATATATTTATCTTGTTTATGAGAAAACTTTTTGAGTTAAGTTTTTTTCAGTTAACTGTTTTTAGGTGGGTAGTTTAATTTGCAACAAGGCAAATATTACTAGTTCTGAGAAGGTCAATGTTGATGATAACATTATCATAACTGAGAATAATTATAAAAGCTAGAAAATAATTGTTTATTAAAAAACAAAAACAGAAGTATGATTTTGATTCATCAGAGAATGAATCAAGATTATCCAGACTGTAGCATTGTGGAAATCAGCCAGAATACTGAGAAGAGTACTGCAGACCTTAGGAGATTTGGTGTCACTCAGACTCTAATGAATGACAACAAGCTAATGCTGGTGTGAATAACTCACAGGAAGTGAAAAAAAAAAAAAAAATCTGGACCTTGCTAGGGAATTGAAAAAAACTGTGGAACATGAAAGTGACAGTTATACCAATCGTGATTGGTCCTTTTGATACAGTCACTAAAGGATTATTAAAGGGACTGGAGGACTTGGAAATAAGAAGATGAGTGGAAATCATTCAAGCAACTACATTATTGAGAATGGCCAGAATACTGCAAAGAGTCCAATAGACTTGAGGAGACTTGCTGTTACTCAGACTCCAATGAAAGACCATCAGCAAACACTGATTTGAAAAACTCTCCAGGAGTAAATTAAAAAAAAAACCCAAACATGGTTATTCATTTAAAATTTTATCTTTTCAAACAAACATACTTTTTAAAAAATAAAATATTTCTAAAGCAAAGTAGGCAAATTAACAAACCCTATAAGAAAAAAATTATTACCTTGTAACCAAATTATATACCAAGCTATTCAGAATTTTTGTCTGAAGGAGTAAAAGGTGCAAGCTTTGATTCCAGCCAATATATTAAAGAGCTTGGCTTCAGAAAACCATCTCCATCCCCCCTGGTAGCATCTGCACCATTGTCTAAATGGGCAAATTCAGGTTCATTGCCTGATGCACTTCCTAAAGAAAAGAATTCAGATGGTGACCAAGCAAATTTTAGCGCTGCTCTTGTCCATGTAATTATGAGAGAGAAGGCCTTCACCTTAAAATTCGACCTTGTGTTGCATCCTGGCTGGGACGGAGAAGTAAGATAAATACTGAGGTAGAGAGAAGCAGTTGCCTTGGCAACACGGTTTTATGTAAAATTCAGACATAGAAAAACAGATAGACAGACACAGCAGCTTTATATATAAGGATATTTGAATATAGTTGCTACTAGAATTGTTTACTGTCACAGTACAAAATCAAATGACTAAAAATAAAAGAATACAATGGAACAAGAAGCTAAAGGTAAAAGTCATTTAAAAATTCCAAATTTTACCATGAATATCTCAAAAGCAGTTAATGCAGACTATAGTCAGATTCAGAAGTTTTCAGAAGAATCTAAAAGTCAGTAATGTCATGGTGCCTGTTAGCAGATATAAAGGAAATAAATATCTTAGAATTTAGCAAATTACATCAGTCTAACTTTAACTGTAACTGAAGTTCATGCCAAAGGTCTGAGGTTGCTAAAAAGCATTAGAAACCTAATTCAACCTTGCTCATATCAAAATATTGCAAAGCTTTTGATTTAACCTTGTATATTAAATATTCAATTCAATCAGAATGTAATTGAATCCAAATATCTACAGCAATTCAATTTGCATATTTTGTATATAAAGTATTTAATTTCAAGTTAAACCTTTCTCTTCACTTTACTATAGTTCATTTTCTCTTTACTTTCAAACAAATTACTGATAAATTAAAAGAAGGAAGTTAATGCAACAATTACAAAATCTTTCATCCCGTTTCCAAGATTAACTGATTAGATTTATTTAAAATTTCAACTTATTCTTCCATACATAGATCTATTTTTGGATTCTTTTTTAGTTATATACTGGATCACAAATTACTGACTGAAAAGATATTTATCAAGATTTAAAAAAAAAGTCGACAGAAATTTCCCTCTTTATTCTGAATTATTTATACAGGAACTCATTAATATCATTTCAATTACTTGAATAATCTAAACTGCGTTGAAATTAATTTTTTAAGCTTTAAGGGAAATATAGCAATTCTTTAATGATTATATTAAAAATTAAAATTGTTATTAAAAACATATTCAAAAATAATCAAAAGTTAGGACAAAGGGTTTTCAGTATCAAACTTTTATTAAAAAAATTGTAAATATTGAAATGTATTGAAAATATTAGAATTGTCTATAGATAAATATCCTTTACATATTTTTGTTATATATCTTAAGCAGTGTTTGGCAAATTTACTCGTGAAGGACACAGTAAAATTAGAATGATCTCCCTTGGAAATAAATAACAAAATCATTCAAATTTGGGGAAAAATTCACGAATTTTTATTATGAAACATACTTTATTTGTGACTTTTAAAAGTACGAGAAAAGTAGCCTTATAATAATGAATAATTGCATAAGACTTCCAGAAAATGTTTATTAATGAATAACACATCATTCAAAATTTCTCTACTGCCGTATTTTTCTTATAAGACTCAAGAAGAGAAATGGAATGGATTCTGTGTTTTGTGTCTCTCAAAAGAACCCAGGAAAATGTCAAAGGCTCAAAATTTTCAATAAAAATATACAAATAAAATGTAGGGAGCAGGAGGCTTATAAAAGCTTGATAATAAATATTCTTGCTTACTTGATTCATGTAGTCAACTTTTTTTTTCTTAATTTTTTAAAGTAAAAATTTCGTTAAAAAATAAATTTAAAAATATTGATATCTGTTCAACCTTTTTTTTTATTTTATCACTGAAAAAAACAAACAACCAACCAAACAAAAACAAAACAAAACCATAGCTCGTGTTAATTTAAAAAAAATCTATTTGCACTAAAGTCCAGAACAGAGAAATTATTGATTACTTCTTTCTTTGAAGATGTAAACACAGGGAAGCGGTTTTGCTATTTTTTCCGCATTATCAGAGAGTAGTCTCCCTTTATAACGTGCTCTCCGCCATTGCTGTTTTGGTTGTTTCCACTATGGTTATTGTACAGAGACATACATGCTTATATTCTTTGTAAGTTTTTATAGATTTTACCGTTTGTCTTTTCTGTATCTTAGCTATTTTGGAATTTGTTTTATATTGGAGCAAGTATTTTTTCCTTACAAGTATATGAGTGTTGTAATTACGGCATATTTGTTGCAGTCAAGAGTACCTAATTGAATTGTACCACTACTATAATCAAGAGGGCGAATTTAATGGTCAATACTACTGCTACTAGCAAATGAAAATACTCATAATATTCATTGAGAAGAAATCTCACTTTACAAACAACATATTTAAAATTGGTGTTAACAAAAAATGCCAATGTATTGATTTCTTAAAGAAATATGATTAAAAAAAAAAATCCTAAATTTCAATATAATCGAAATCTTCCTCTCTGCTTTGTGTACAATACAGCTTTGATTTACTATAATTTTTATAATAATGTTCACAAAAGGCGTCTGGTTCCCCATTTTTGTCCATTTTTTATTTAAAGACATTGAGATCGATTTTTATTTTATTTCATTTTTTGTAGGTTAAGGCGATGATAGCCTTATCTAAGTAATTGTTCATTTTTCTGTTTTATAGAACTGCAAAGTAAACCCAAATTGCGTAGGAGATTTTTTTTTTGTTGACTAGAGAAATTGACTTGTTACTCTTCTATATAAGCAATATTTTATTATTTATGAATTTTAATAAATACCCATTCAGTTTTAATTCTAATTATTAAAACAAAGAAGAAAAAAAAGAAAAAAATTATAAAGCGTTTACGCTTTTAGTGTTTAAAAAAAATTAAAATCATTGTTTGAAAAAAGACTGACATTTATTTCAGGAATTTATAGGCTCCTTTTATACGCGTTAGGATAAACTTTTCTTTTTTAAAAAAAATATTTATGAATTGGGAAATCGGTTAAATTCATTCGTTAGAAAGACGGTGTTTAAATTGAAGTAGATATGTATAAATCGAGTTTATTGCTTGGTTAATATTAAAGATCGGTTGTCATTATTTGAAGAAAATATGGGCTAGAATTCGATTGTTGAAAAAGATGTTACCGGTAACTGTTTTGTGAGTGACTAGTGATTCTTTATTATACTGATAGAAAAGCATCTTGTTTTCCAGAGAAGAGGGAAAAAAAAGAAAGGAAAAGTTTGATTATAACCAGAAAGAAGTGTTGTACATTTTTTTAAAAAAAAGCATCTGTTATCTTTTTGCTTTCATCTTTTTATATCGTGTATATAAGATTATTATTTTTGCTTAAAAATAAGTGAGAATATCTTTTAAAAAATTTTTTTTTTTTTTTTTTTTTTTTAGAAATCTAGTAGTTTTTATGAAATGGTTTAATAATCGAACGATATGAATATTTGAAATACTTGGTTTATTTTGATGCGTCTATTTTTTTTTTTTTTGTTCGATCAGCTGAGAGGAATGAAATCATTCAACTGACAAATATTTCATTCTTTTTTTTTTTCTTATTAAAGTTTGTTATTCACGCGAACTTTTTCCAGCAATAATTTTCTTTCATTCGACTTCAATGACAAACACATAAATTCTATACCTATATTGCTATTAAGTTTTATTTGTTGAGATATATTCAAATCACCAGTTAGTCGTTTCAAGTGAATTTTTTTTCATACTCTCAGTATTATTCTGAAAATTTGATAATGACTATATATTACTGAAATTTCATTTTTGAAATATTTTCTTTTATACAAAATCTTCACCGATCAAAATATTTCACAGAAAAAAAAATTCCTACATTTTCTCATTTAGGAGTAGTTGAAGAATTTGTGTTTTAACAAAATCTTGCAAACCCTTATTTTCTCCATGCTATAAACGATACACCTCTGTCAAAAATCGAAGATATCAGTTTGTTTACCAAAATCATTTAACCTTTCAATTGTATCCATAGCCTTTTTTGCTTTTCAACAAAGAACAGTTCAAATAAAAATCAGCTGTGCTATTAGAGACTGATACAGAATTTTCCTAAAATTCAAAATTTCTGCTCAGGTCTTTGAAAGCATATTTGCATTTTTAAAATTAAAACTCGAATTTCAAGATCCTAACTTATATTGATAATTATTGTTAAAATGTTTCAGCTCTGAATCTTGCTCATATAAAAGAAAATGTTCAAAAAGAAGAAAAAAAGTCAATTTGATTATAGCATGAGCAATAACTTGCTTGGTTATATTTTAAACCAAATTGATAAAAGTAACTTTGAAACAGTATTATTATTATTATTATTATTCTACTCCTTGCAAGTTTTCTCCATCAGTTTTAACTGAAGTCTGAGTGACAGCAAGTCTCCCTAGGACACTTCTAAGTAGTAATTTACTAAGCTTTTTGCTTAGATGTGGCACAAGGCCGCATGAATGGGACATCCAATGAGACTTGAACTTATTCATGAAGGTTTGCTAGTCTAGCTTGCTAACCATTACACTACCCAAGGTGCTCAGGACACTTCTAAGTATTCTAGCTGATCTTAGTGCTGTGGTCTTTATTCTTTCTTTGATCGTCAATTCCTCCAGTTTTCTTTCTAAGCCCTTGGAGATTATTCCAAGGACACCAACTACAATTGATTTTCCCATCACCTTTATGTTCCTCAGCTTTTTCAGCTCTCTGGCAAGATCCAAGTATTTTCATTTATCTTTACTCTGTGGTTCAGCGGAACTACAAAATTCACTAGATGACTCCCCCTTTTTTTTTTCTTGTTAATTAATCATAGCTGGTGGTATTCTGGTTGGGATTGGGGATCCATTTGTATCTCCAAGTCCCAGAGAATTTTATGAGTCTAATTTTTTTTAGGACAGATTCTGATTTGTACATATAGTATTTATCAGTATAGACAAATTTTAATCTCTTGCACAATTCCTAGTGGATCACTTTTCCTACCCAGTCATGCCTAGACTTGTATTTCCTTTGTGACAGTTTCCTGCATTTGTTTATTATGTGTTTAACTGCTTTATCTCTGTCATCACATAACCTCCACTCGCTATTCTACTGCATATTATCAATTTTTGCTTTGATATAATTTATTCTTTTTTAAAAATATTATTTAAAGACTTCAAATTTGTATTTAGAAATTTTGTGTCTTTGTTGTGGTTAATTTGGTTTGTATGCCATTGGGAGTGTGAAAAGTTGAAAAAAGCATCTCTGAATTAAAAAAAAAAAAAAAAGAAACATTTCCTGATTACTTTAAAAACCTTATATGTTGACATTTTTCTTAGATTACCATCTTGGTCTTTTATGGTAGTTCTATAAGATTCTTAAAATCAAGATCAATAATTTCACTTTTCTTTTCTCGCCCTCCAATGACACCTGCATTGGAAAAGTAAGGTCTAAAAAAGTTTGGCTTAGGGTTACTCTTACCATGTTTTTAACCTGGGCTGATTATAAGCAGACAAATACGGTGGGATGTTTAATTTCTAATGCAAAGATGATTAAGCCTGTTTTTTTTTTTTCTTTTTTTTCATTTTTTAAAAACTTAATGAAAAACAGAAAACTACTGATTTCAAACTAAGACAGAAATGACAGTTGAGAATTTTTTTTATTCTAATTAATTTTAATGTTTAAAAGAAAAATAAGCAAAAAACAACTGACAAACTAGGTGATTGATTTTAATGGCATGTGAACCTGTCTAGGGCTATTTTATGCATTGAGGTTAGTGAATCGTGTTCATTGTATATTTATAGTTACACTTTTTGTGTAGTTGTTTCTTAAGCGTTTTTTTTTGGGGGGGGGGGTTGTTTTTTGCACATGTTCTCATGGAATATAGTTAATTTTTAAACAGCTCTATTTGATTCAGGGAATAATATCAATAAAGGGGTACCCCTCACTCCCCAAACCTCCAAAACTAGATTCTTACTGTCAAGTATTTGTCGCTGCCTCCCACCAGACACGACTTGACACAAGGTCAAAAGCCCGAAGGCCGATTAAAGTGGGGATAAAGGGGAGGGGAAGGTCGGGAACGAGCCGAGACTCGAACCCTGCTTGTCTGTGCTGCTCATCGGCTCACTTAGTGCAATGTGAGCCTGATGAGGCAAGCAGTTTCACGAACCCAAATGTGGGTCCGGGCACGTATGCCAGTTTGCGGCTTAAACTAGACGCATGGTCTAGTGCCGTACAAGGGGGACAAAGGAGACAAAAATGCAGCTCGCCCACCCGAAGGTAGCCTAGTCGAAACTAGGTGCCTAATTAAAGGCCCCAAGTCTGCCATTGTTCCTTTTCCAGGGCCACGCTCCGGACCGAAGTCCAGAACAGGCCCTGGGGCGCTCGCCAAGAGCTAGCCCTAGATTCTTACTGTCAGATTGTTTGGTGTCCCAACTATGAGTTAAATAGTGTTACAAATGTTCTTTTGGAAGGACAGCTTTGGCATTAAACAATCCATGAAAGTTGATATGCTCTTAAACAAAGAAACCAAACCAATTCTTTTTGGTGTATGTTTATAGGGTCTTACCCCCCTCCTCCCTTACAGGGAATACAGTCAGTGTATCTTAAGTCCAGCTGACAGTACAAGAACTAGGTATAGGCATCTAATATGGCACATAAATTTGGTCACATATTGCAAACACTTTACTAAATATTTATATTCAATATGAAAAAGTCAATTTACTTATGAGGCCATATTGTTGCTTTATTTAAAACACATTAATGATTTTTTTAAAAAACCCTTTGAACTTGTTCTACCAGTTGTACTTTTATTTTCCTCTGCACTGTAGCACCAGTTCACTAGTGTAGAGATTATGCTCAAACAGTCGAGGTTAAATTTAGACTCAAAAGCTTATGGTTAAAGTATTATAATTTGCATGACATGATTATAATTTGTGATATATTCATTCTTATAATGAAAACTATCAAATTTTGAGCCAAGGTTCAGTCTTGTATTTAAAGATAACTTCTGTAGGAATTATTTTCCTTTTATTCAATTCACAAGAGTAAAATATAAATTATATATATTATTGGAACAAATGGATATAAACAAGAAAATCATTTTGTTTTCGATTATGATTAATTAAAATGAACTTGAACAATCTGTATAAAAATGAATTCTTTATGATAACTGAATTTCAAAAATAAGAATTAGAATTTTCTTTTATCACACACTAGATTCTTTTAAAGATATCAGACAAAAGATTGATTTTTGATATTTCGTGAATATTCAAAGCAAATACACTGACCCATAATAGTCATTTCATAAGTGTATAAAATATATGTATGATGGTAGTTATTACATTTAGTGTATGAAATATATATAACCTACTGAAAGCAATAAATGTCTAAGATTCATCATATACTGCAAAAAAATCTAAAACAGTTAACTTTATTGTCACTAATAATAGTACACCTAAAAAAAATCTCCATTATGTTAGAACTAATGTATATCAATTCTCATGCCCATTGGGAGATTTCATCTACAACATTAATGATGAGACAATAACATTTAATTTATACATCGGACATATAACCACCACTCTCTTCTGCAAACTGATTTATCATTTATCTACAACACTCATAAATATTCAAAAATTCTGGTGGGTAACAAAAATCCTACGTAGCACAAACTATAATGAAAGACTCTCCACCTCCCTATATATGTATGCAAATGTAACAACTATTCTAGAACAGGCAGTAACAGACAATAGGGGATTTGATACAAACGATTTTTTTTTTCTTGAGGTATTTTACCAATTGCAGTAGGATTCCAGAAACTCTTTAATATTTTAATGGTAGATTGTCTAGATGAAATTAAAACATCTGCAATAAAAATGCACCTGTTTTCTAGATTGATTTTTGATTGCTGTTTAGCCATGAAAAAAAAAACCTGCTTTCAAAGAAGTCTGTAAGTTAGCTTCCTGCTGTAAGTTAGCTTGATGCACCTGAATTCAAAAATATCACAGGTGGAGATATTAATAAATGTATTTTGAGCACTGATATAATTTCATTGAGCATTTTACAACTGTTTATAAACAACATATTAAGATTGGATTGAATTTTTTCTTTTTTATCGACACACACAAACATATGTATATAATTATGATTGAAATTTAATGCTAAAAGCATTTTTAATCTGTAAAATCTTTACAGTTCTCAATGCAAAACAATATCACAATACTTTCAACTATAAAATAGAATAACAATAAAAAGATTCGAGTTTCATGTTACTGATCCTCAGCTAAGCCAGTAGCGACACAGACTTGCCTGTGGATTGGCAATGTGAAATACAGTCATTAGTTTTCATCCTGTTTTTATTGTTCTATTTTATAGTTGAAAATACTGTGTGCGTTTATATATATATATATATATATATATATATATATATATATAAACTAGGAGGTAGAAATCAGTTATTTTGACTCATTATTTCTATTGATTAATTGTTAATTTAATCATAATATTCTATCTTTGCTCATATGAATATTGAAAATTATGACTCATAAATTTATGGCTGTCAAAAAAATTTATTTATTTTTTTAAGATTTTGAAATGTATTTTCTATTTTTAAATGAGACAAATCTTGTCTATATGTGCTGATAGATCCATTTCTTTCTATTTCTGTGTTAATACTTTTATCATTAATGTAGTATAAACAAAATTGTTTTCATTGATGTATCAAAACAACTGGACTTTGTTTTATTACTGGACTGATGTGGCATACAGAATATGTGAAGAATGATTTTCTTTAGGTTGTCTTGAAAAGTATCGAAATATCAGAAAATCTGGATATTTTGTCTTGCTATGATATTCCAGTTGACTCTTTCTATGTTAATGTATAATAATTTTGGACGTAGGTTTTGAGAAAATGGATTCTATATAAAGCTCAGAATTGAACTTTTATTTAGTGATTGACTTTTGTTTAACCAATTAATTTGAAGGTTTCCCTTTAAGTAGCTGCTGGAAAAAAAAATCACAAGCCAACGTGAATATTTCAAGAAAAATTCATAAAATTATGCTGCCGATAAAACCGTGTATACATTTTTCACTATCTTGATAAATTGAATTTTTTCACAGTCACTGTTGAAATGTGACTGACAGATGACAAAACAATTAGATGAGAAAGAGATGGAATAATCTGTTGAGAGGAACTTTGCCTTTTGGTCCTTACTTGGTCCTTACTTGTATTTTATAATTATATGACACAAGGCTTTGCTTTTTAATTCTTTTACTGTCGTGGATATGACACTAAACATCATCTGGTGGTAAATCTCAAGTTCTGTGGAGTAACCCCTCCATTACCATTACTCCCTGGTTCACTCTGACCCAGGGTGGTAGTAGGTATTAGAATCTCATCTATTGACCAAATAGATCTGTTTGAAAATTATTTGTATTAGATAGGAATATGTAAAATCATATAACTCTTGGATAGAAATACTTGAAACCATTTGACTTTATGCAAATTATTTGTATTAGATAGAAACAGATATCATATAACTGTGAAAACAAATGATTCTTGACAAATAGAAGTGTAGTTTTTTGCAATATAACATCGAAAATATTGTTACAATCAAACATTTATTAATGAATCAAATTTTGGCTTTAAAATAGCCAATATTTGCCAATGTCTTCCACCAGACAAGGCTTGACACAAGGTCAAAAGCCTGAAGGCCGATTAAAGCAGGGATAAAGGGGAGGGCGAGGTCGGGAACAAGCCGAGACTCAAACCTTGCTGGTCTATGCTGCTCATCGGCTCACTTGGTGCAATGTGAGCCTGATGAGCCAAGCAGTTTCATGAACCCAAATGTGGGTCTGGGCACGTATGCTGGGTTATGACTTGAACTAGAAAGCAAGGTCTAGTGCCATACATAGGTTTCTTTTGCAGAGCCATGCTCCGGACTGAAGTCCAGAACAGGCTCCGGGGTGTTCTTCGCAAAGAACGTGCCGATATTTGCCAATGTCTCCCACCAGACAAGGTTTGACTCAAGGTCAAAAGCCCGACCATTAAATAAACCTAGCTAAACCTTTAATCCTGATGACCAAAAAGTAGCTT
This sequence comes from Sepioteuthis lessoniana, assembly GCA_963585895.1. NCBI lineage: Eukaryota > Metazoa > Mollusca > Cephalopoda > Myopsida > Loliginidae > Sepioteuthis > Sepioteuthis lessoniana. The sequence goes on along the minus strand of CAUZXS010005066.1, from coordinate 52,613 downwards.
CAAAGCAAAATTTTCTTATTTGGTAGTGCAGCCCAGTCAGCTGAGGGTGTAGAATACACTGACTGCTTTTCTGTGAAGGGTTAAGACCCTCCCACCTCCTACATGTGTGTCCTGGATATGATCCTAAACCAGCTGATGATGAGGATCTCATCCTGAAGTTTTGGGGAATGTGAGGTACCTCTTCATTGCCATTACTCCCAGGTCCACTCTGACCCAGAGTAACAGATGTATGGGTCAAACAGAACTATTTGACAATTTAACTGTGTGCAAACAAATGACTGATATTGAATCCAATTGATAGTGTTACATTGCAATACTTGAAACCATTTATCTGTATGCAAACAAATAAGCTCTGGCATGTTTAAAATGTTACCTACAAACTATTTGTTTACAAATCATATATTTGATATGTATGAACAGGACTTACCATTAAATAACCTACAAGAATTGATCTATCATAAACCCTAACCAACCTCATCTAACCTATTTGGTAATGATATACATCAAACAATGAGTATCTTTCATTACATGCATTGCTATTTTGTCGTTATACTATAAAGACAAAATACCATAAAACAAAGAAGGAATTTCCATCCTGTTAGTGGGGTGGTAATATCCCTTGAAGAGGGGTACCCATCCCTCTAAAAGAAAGGGATGTCCTGTGTATGACACTAAACTGTATCTGGTATTGAAACTCTAGTTCAGTTGATTCATTATTCTTTTTTAAATAGAGATAACTGTTCCAATTACTGATCACTAGCTTGGCAAAAATTAATCTATACTTGAAAAATTGTAAAGATTTAAGACTATCTATTTTAAATAAATATAAAGACTTGGTAGGGACATATTTTGAAAAATATTTCTGTTGTAGCCAGATTGGCAGTTCCATATTTCAGGATCTCCATTGACAAAATAGTCCTTTTTCTTGTATAAGATAAACAGTTTCAGTACATAACAAAAAAAGATAAGAATTGTATTGTAAGAAGGAAGATTTTAACAAAGATATTAGAATCCCAATTTGTAATAAATCTAAAGTGTGTAAAAGTTCTGTGATGAAGTGTGTAAGAAGAGCTGACTTGTTTTATGCTAATAATAGCAATACATAACAAGTGGCAGTATAATACAAAAAGCAAATTTTAATTAGCTAGTCAGTCTAGAATTTCCCTAACAGCTGCATCCTTAAATAATGTTGCCAAATGCATGTGCTGGTTGGGTGGGGAAATTTATCATTTGTGTATTTTAACAAGAATTCATTACTATAAAATAAGTATGGAGGAGCCCGTGGTGTAATGGTTATCGTCGTAGGAAATGGACACGGCGACACGAGTTTAAATCCTGGACGAGACTGATTGCATTTTCACATAGCACTCATACCCTTGGGAAAGGTATGAATCCAATTATTCTCCCTCCAACTATGGGTAAATAGTAGGACAGACTGGGTTCTTCAGCCTTGGTGAGGCAACTAGTCTAGGAGAAGGAAAACTCTGAATTGAAACCTGTTAAACTCCACTTAAAAATTGACCTTGTGTCATATCCTGCCCGAGCGGAGGGGTTGGTAAATAGGATGAAATAAGTATTGACATTTTCTTGGATATTAATTGTTCCTCAAAACTATCTGAATAACCTTTATATTACAAACTTCAGTTATTAACAACACTTTTACTATAATGTCGGAAAAAAATCTCCAGAAAGTGATTATTATAAAAGTATTATTTGATTATAAATAGAACAGTTTTTTTTTTTTTGTTTCACACAGTATTGGATCCCCCCCAAAAAAAAGGAAGTAATTATTTTCTTTGATTATTGTTGTCAAAGTTTCCTGAGTTATAGGGAAAAGTCATAATTTTCTCAAAAAAAAATTTCTCAGAAATATCAAAAATGAAGAAAATATCAACCCTCTGTGTGAGTATTCCCAACAAGTTTTCATTTATTTAGTTTCAGCAGATTAAAGTGAAAATATCTTAAAGCAACAGAATTCGAAATAAAATATTTAAAACTTACATCAGAATTACATTCATTTTACTGTTAAACTTAATTTTGAATTGCTTAAATGGAATATTTTTTTAGGTTATACTAAAAACAAAACTAAATATAGACTATGACCAAAAAAATGTAAAAAAAAAAAAAATTACTGAAATGACTATTATGATTTGTTGTTAAACAATATGTCCTTGTTTAGTTTTAGTTATGTAAACAAACACAATAACAGTATAGAAAGTGTGTGTGTGTGTCATCATCAAGTCATGCTGATAGCATGGTGTCTTTTGAATCTCTCTCCCTCCATCCATCCCTATTATTCATTGCTTCTGGCAGTTCCTCTCGACTGCATTCTGTGTCTGCACAGAGCTGATGTAAGTAAGTATTTGCTGGTTGACCTGCATTGGTGTGTCCAAATGTAGGAGTTCATGGGAGAACATTGTTAATGTGTATGTATGTGTATATGAGTAAATGTCTGTGTGCGCGCCCATGTATTCATCTGCATATATACGCATGTACATTTGTGTGTGTATATATATATGTATACAGAAACATATTTATACATACATACACACATCTGTATGTGTGTGTGTGATTTTATATATATATATATACACACACACACGTGTGTGATAT
>CAUZXS010005066.1:0-45000 GCA_963585895.1 Sepioteuthis lessoniana | reverse complement strand
AAATGCATTAAAAAGGTTATTGTGAATTACAATATCATATAGAATACAAACAAATTATTGGAAGATCTAGTCATGAAATACATATATATACAAGAACTTCCTCTGTTTTGTTTTAGTAATTTTATTTTTTTATTATTTAAAAACAAGACTAAATATTTTTTTTCTATGTATTCAGTCTCTAGTTTTAAAGAAAGAGGGCATTAGAAACTTTTTCACACACCTAATTCAAAATCATAAAATTATATTTATCAGCCTGTAAGACACTCTTTTCTATAAAAAAAAAAAAAAGAAAAAAAAGCATGTGTTTGTATATATTCAAATATTATATTGAATGCTACCGTAATATGGGCACCTCACATGGTGTAATAGTTAGCAAGCTGGATAAGCAGACCATAGTTAGTAAGTTTGCTTCTCGCTGGGCACCCCATACTTCTGGCTTTGTGCCACATATAAGTGTAATAAATAGCTGCAAAGAATCTGTAACTGATAACCACAAAGAATTCACACTCACTTGAACTTATTGAAATCCAGAGATCAAACTACTGCTCATTGGTGTTGCTTGCATTTTATTCCGTGTTAGAATCGCACATACAAATTAGTGATTGTGGTAAAAGAATTATAACCACACATGCACACAGACTAAATTTTAAATGATGGCTCCAACTGACTGGTAAGACATTGTGATCTCTTCACATAGAATATGTTTGAGCTTCCTGGTTCCATTTCACTACACTAAGCTAAGCTTAGTAAATAAATATATTACTATCATTATTATGAATGTTTAAGCATTAAAGACTCATGACATAGCAACTCTGTGAGAAGGGCTTAGAATATGTTGACTGTCTCTTTTGCCGAGGGATAAGACGCTTGTAAAAAACAAAACAAAAACAAAAAAAAATGGGTTTCTTGGTTATAACATGAAACTGCATCTGGTAGTAAGGTTCTAATTCTGGAGGTCTGGGGAGTGCAGAGTACCTCTTCATTGCCATTACTTCCAGGTCCACCTGTTAGAGTCTGATCTGTTTGTCAAATAGATCTGTTTGAAAATTATAAGTATTAGATAGGAATACATCAAACTATATAAGTGGTGAGAAAACAAATGATTGTTGTTGAATAGAGTTGGTTACTTTTAACCATTAATGGTTTATAAATGATTAGTATCCTGGAAGCTATACAACTGTGCAAATTATTTGTATTAGATAGGAATACTTAGTTTGGTTTTATGGCACATCAACTATTGTAGGTTATTAATACCAAATCTATTTTTATACATATAAACAGTTCTAATTCAAACAATTCAGTTTAGCATAAGTATGCAGTTTAAATATCTATTCAGTTCTATTTCAAGCAATTCAGTTTAGCATAAGTACGCAGTTTAGTTCTGTTTGACTTATAGATAGGACCCTATGAGGTGCTATCACTCTAGGCCAGAGTGGACCTGGGGGTGATGGCAGTAAAGGGGTACTCTGCGTTCCCCAAAGCTCTAGCATTACTGGAACCTCACCATCAGATTTAGTGTCATATCAAGGACACTCATTGGGGGGGGTATCCTTCCACAAAGAAGCAGTTGGTATATTCTACAGTCCCAGCCGACTGGGCTAAGGAATACTTGATATCATATAACCATACAAACAAATGATTATAGAGAAATGAAAAAAAAGTAGAATGGAACATGGAAAATATAGTTATGACTATAAACATTTACAAATTGATCAAGTTTTGGTATGAAATAACCCATTACAAGTTGATATACTGTTAAACAAATTAACTAACTCAAGCTGTAAATCTAGATAATCAGGAGGAGTTGTTTCAAGTTGCTTGCTTATGGTTGTCTGTCAATATTGATGACGACAACAACCTTTTTCCGTTATGGCTCTTCTTGTGGTTGCAAAGGCCAGTGAATGTGCCATATATTTTTCAAGCTAGCTCTTGAAGGTTACTGTGAGTAGTTATCTTAAAAAATTATCTTGTAAAATTAGTGTCTTTTATACCTGCACGAATCTCCAGGGTCAACTAGTAAAACTTGCTGATTCTACTTATTTCATTATTTTTATTAATGATACTTGTAAATATTTGAAATTATAATCAAATTTGGTGTATGTATGCAAAAGTTTCCAGCATTTAAAATAAAAATAAAACTGGTTTTCAGTAGTGTACTCAGTTTCTAGTTTTAAAAAAGTTCTAATCAAAATGTTTTAGTTTTGTTTTTACTATCAGTATTTATTAGAATTATTTAAACATTAAAAGGATTTTTTTTCTTGCTTAACAATAATCTTAATCTAAACTTGTATAGCTTCAATTGTTAAACAAGAGAAATTAAAATTTTAGTATTTTATCCTTCTGGCCAGTTAATCTTTCTGATGATTAAAAAAAAAAAAAAAAAATGATGAATTTGTGTTTTATAATGAATTTGAAAGTAGAATAAATGTTTCAGGAGTTTTAAATTATGTTCATATTTTCTCTGTATAAAAAATTTTATTCTAAGGCAAAAATTTTGTAGAAAAATATAGATATGTTTTACTCATATATGAGTTAACAAATTTTTACTTTATTTTCCAGTTTTTTAATTTCTGAAGTAAAGCCTATGTATGGAGCCAGGCTTTACTTTGTTTTAAAAAAGGTAAAAGAATTTCTTTCTTCAGGGAATTAGCTTTTAAAATGTATAAAAACAATGTCTTGCACTTTGTTTAAATAAACCAGATCATCAAATTAATTAGGGGTGGGTGTACACAAGATTATTAAGGTGGGTCAGTTTTTGTAATATTTTCGTACATGCTAGTTTGTGGCACATATATCCTGCGACAAAAGTAGTTCAAGTCATGTTTAAGTACCTCCTAATTGGTGTGCTGACAGATTGTGCATTCCTTCACTCCATGTGAGATTTGAAAGCCACACAGATGAACATGCAGCATAGTCTAATTTTGGAACCCATTCTTTATGACTTGAACTGGGCCATAACACCATGGAAGCAACCAAAAATATTTGTGTAAAAGGTGAAGTTGCAGTTTATCTCAGTACAGTAATTGGATGGTTCAAGAAATTTTGCTTGGGTTGCAAGAACCTTAACAATCAGGTAGGCATAAAACCATGGATTTTGATGTTGTGCTCTAAGCCATAGAGACAAATCCAGCACTTGGAGAGTATCAGGTGAGCTCATCATCTCACAGTTCAGTGTGGTTTGTCACTTTCAGTACCTTGGTAAAACATCTGGAGCAGCTGAATTTTGCCTTACGTTTGCAAAATATTGCAAAACTTTTGACTCGTTATTATTATTATTATTATTATATTACTCCTTGAGAGTTTGACACATCAGTGTTTGTTGATGGTCTTTCACTGGAGTTTAGGTGACAACAAGTCTTCAGGACTCTTCTCGGTATTCTGGCCAATCTCAACAATGCTGTAGTTTGGATGGTCTCTACTCATCCTCTTATTTCCAAGTCCTCCAGTCCTTTTCCTAATCCTTTGGCGACTGTACCAAGAGCACCAATTACAATTGGTATCGCCATCACTTTCATGTTCCGCTGGTTTTTTTTTCTTTTTTATTATAATCTCTTCTTGCTTGAAAGTCTCTTTTTATTCATTTATATTTTATTATTCATTAAAAGATTGAAAAACTAAAACATATTTAAAAGAAATTATTTCAGTAGCTAAAAAAAATTTTGAACAATATTTATATTTGTCATTTTCTATTGATTTAATTTATTCAGCATTTAAAAAAAAACCCAGATTAAAACACTGTTGAAAATTCAATTTTTCCTTTTAAAATTTTGTTATGCCTAGAGCATTGCATTTATTTTTAATGATAGAATGTTTACATTTTTTGTTTAAATAAGATGAACGAATAAAGATAAATGAATCCATTATTAAAGAAAACTTATAATGTAATGTAGATTATTATTTTATTTACAATTCTTTAAAAAATAAACATTTATAGATTTATTAGATTTTTAAAAGATATACTAATAAAAAAATTTCAATGGTTGTTCACTGCCATTTAATTTTACTGCTGTAATCTGAAAGATAAAGGTTGTTACCTGTTCCAGGGCAGAAAATAGCTTTCTTTAAATAATTAAACAATTTGATTATAAAAGCTATCAACAAACTGTTAAGTATTTATAAAAATTAAAAGAAAAAGATTGGAAACTAATGACAAAACAGTTGTCACAATTTAATTTTGATAGCTGAATATGCAAATCAGTTAATTTCCATTAAGCAAAAACTACTAAAATGACCAAGAAGCCTTCTGCTAGACATTAGAGATAAACTGCAGTTTATCCTCTACTACATTCCTAAACAATGAATCATAGGGAAGTTAGGAACTCTCTAATATAAGAAAGAAAACTTAAAGTTTTCTGTATTGTTTGTTTTCATTTGGTGATGTGCATAATTGATCCATGTGTTGCTGAATTTTATCCATTAAAAGTTTTTTTTTCTTATAAAAACTGAACATTCTTTCATTGACAACTTATTCAACAATTTAATCAATAATCATATAAACAATAGATTTTAATATTAAAATCAGTTTGGTAAATATTTTCATGAAAATTTATTTTAAAATAGATTTGGTAGAAAAAATAAATGTATATTTTACTTGTGTGTGCGTGCGTGTATATATATATATATATATATATATATATATATATAACACTTATGCTCTTGAGAAACAGCCCAGTCAGCTAGAGTGGTAGAATATACTGACTGCATATCTGCTGAGGAGTAAGACTCCTCACCAACAAGTGTCCTGGATATGACACTAAACAATGTAATGGTGAGGCTCCAGTGATGCTAGAGTTTTGAGGAATATGGAGTACTCCTTCATTGCCATCACTTCCAGGTTCACTCTAACTTGGAGTTGTAGCACCTGAAAAGGTCTTGTCTATGGGTCAAATAGAACTGTTTGACATTTAAACTGTGTGCAAGCAAATGACTTATGCTAAATTGAAATGTTAGAAATAGAAGCATTTGATTATTTGTTTTAAACAAATGACTGATGTTTAATTGAATTGTTAGTAATTGATAGCAATACTTAGAACCATTTAACTTTGTTGACTTATGCTAAATTGAATTGTTTGAAATAGAACTGTTGGATCATTTAACTGTGTGTATCTACAAAATGTGTTTACAAATCATATATTTAATATATATGTAAAAACACGATTTGGCATTAAATAACCATGCTATAAAGCTAAACTAATAACCATGCTATAAAGCTAAACTAAACTAAACCTAACCAATCTCTTCCAGTTATGGGTAAATAGTAAGGCAGACTATACTCTTTAACCTTGGTATGGCAACTGATTTAAGAGAAGGAAAAGTGAATTCAAACCAGTTGTTGACCTGGAGAAAGTTTGGCCCTGCCAGGCTATTTGTGTCTGAGACTCACTACAGGAGTTGTGTACCCACAATGAAACAAGGTTACAGTATCTCTTTAAAGAAATTTTTTTAAAGTTAGCAAATTTTCTATGAAACCAGGCTTTACTTTGTTTTAAAAAAGGTAATAAGAATTTATTTCTACGTGGAATTATATTTTAAATTTATCAAAATTAATCTCTTACACTTTGTTAACCAGATCATCAAATTAACTAGAGATGGGTACACACAAGAAAAAATGTTTATAAATTTTGGACTAGGAACTTATTTTAATAAAAACTTTGTCTTGTATTAAATACCTGCCAAAGTTTTAGTATTAATTTGTTGATTTTTGGTTGATTTAAAAAAAAAATCCTTTTTCATCTGAATAGTTTTCCACTTTTTATTCCAGTGAACAGTTTGAGTTGCCCAAATATATCTAATAGGTGAGAGTGAACTGCAAATTTAGTTCAAATTACTTAAGTTTTGGATTTTGTGTCTCTTGTTCAATATACCTCAATCTTAAAATCTAAAAAAAAAAAAAAAAAAAAACTGTTCTAAAAACGATTATTTTTAAAAGTATCAGTAAATAAAAAAAAAATTCTCTTAATAAATGCATTTGTATCATATATCATCCACCCCCACCTGATACCAATAGTGTTTTCTAGTTTTGTGATTGTCAAACTCCTATGAATTTTCTTTTTTATTCGTAATTTTTTTTTTATTTTATGGTCAAAAATGCCTTCCAACCATGAAATTTGTTGTCAAATGTACTTCATCATACCTCACAAAATGATTAATATTATTTAGAATATTCAGACTATTGTTCTCATCTTTACTGTTTAATGTTCCCTTCATCCTTCTTTGGGAACCTTCTTGTCAAATTTGGGAACCTTCTTGTTGAATTTGGGAACCTTCTTGTCAAATTTGGGAACCTTCTTGTCGAATTTGGGAACCTTCTTGTCGAATTTGGGAACCTTCTTGTCAAATTTGGGGACCATCTTGTCGAATTTGGGAACCTTCTTGTTGAATTTGACTAGAAACACCTGAAGGGCACATCAGCTGAAATGTTTATATAACAATAAAGATGAAGACAATACTCTAAATAATATAAATTATCAAGCCGCATCTCAAAAATCCTGACTAACAAAATAAGTATTTAAATTTGATTATTATTAGATTGCTGTAGGATTTTACAGCTTGAGCATATATTAGATCTTGTACACGTAATTTTAATATAAAAAAAAGGCGTTTTTGAGATAAATCATTGCTTTGAGCATATAGATTCATTTTTAGATTATTACATTAGATGATACAGTGCCCAATAAGCCAATGTCAATAGTTCATGTTGATATTGATTAAAGTAAATATGTGCAAGCCATTGTAATATTGTGTGTGTGTGTGTGTGTGGAGACATCATTATTCCAAGTAGGAATAATGGTAGATACTGGACAATAGTAGCAGTAGGGAAAAAATACACACTTCAACGTGACACAAAACAAAGGAAAAGAATATATATATATATATATATATATATATATATATATATATATATATATATATATATATATATATATATATATATATGTATCTAATTTGTATACTCATTAATTCATATCGGTACAAGCTCCTCATATTTCAGAGATTTAATCAATTATATAACAATTGATATAAAAGACAGGGAAGAACAGCTTTGCATTTTGATGCATAGTTTCTTCATTTGTATATTTGTGACTAGAGAATTAGTTTATTGGTTGCATTCTCTATCCTTTCTCTATAAACAAAAAACCCCTAAAAAACATGTTCAGTTAACTTATTCATTTGTTGTTTTTTTTTTTTTTAATGTAATCACACATTTTTACTGCAAAATTTGTAATTACTTTCCAATTAGAAATGTTTAAACTTATTCATTTCTCTAAGTCTTCTTTTAAAAGATTTTATTGTTTTAAAAATCAAACAATTATGCAATGTTTGGTTCTTATTTATTCATTTATTTATTTTTGCCTGGCCGAAAAAGCTCAATTTGATGGCTATAAAAATACTCCCAATATAACCATATTTACCAACCCCTCCGCTCGGGCAAGATATGACACAAGGTCAATTTTTAAGCGGAGTTTAACAGGTTTGAATTCAGTTTTCCTTCACCTAGATTAGTTGCCTCACCAAGGCTGAAGAACCTAGTCTGCCCTACTATTTACCCATAGCTGGAGGGAGAATAATTGGATTCATACTTTTCCCAAGGGTATTAGTGCTATGTGAAATACAATCAGTCTCGGCCAGGATTTGAACTCGTGTCGCCATGTTCATTTCCTACGACGATAACTATTACACCAATATAACAATTCCTCTCTGTAACTAATGATTTTTCTGATTTTTATATAAAATATATCTAAAATAAATACAACTCTCAATTATTTGATCCCAATTTTGTCTTATGTCATCTAATTTTGTTAAATCCATCTTTTGTCAATTTTTTGTTAAAAAAACAATGACTTCTAATTGTCTCTGTCAGTAGTAATACTAAGTTTGTGGATATACATTAAAGATAGGGTATTGTTTCAGTTTACAGTAGGATTGATTGCTTTTAACTGCATTTCAACCTGTCTGGGGTTATCTTATGCCTAGAGGTTAGAGAATTGTGTACATTGTATTTGCATTTTTTGTGAAGAGATTTTTTTTAATAGACCTATCAAATATGAATAATTTTTAAACAGATCTATTTGACTATTGATCTGTTGATGGGACTATCACCCAGGGTCAGAGTATGCCTCACCATCAGATGTAGTTTAGTGTCATACCGAGGACAACTCTTTTTGGGTGGGTCTTACAGTCAGTATATTCTAAACTCTCTGACTGGACTATCAGTTGGAATTGAGTATGTTACGAATATATATTTGGAATGTAGGTTTTAGCAACTTGAATTCTATAAATAGACGGCTTTTGACATTTACTTTCTACCACAAGTTACTATACTCATTGATAATTTACTAAAGAATTTGTAAACATTGTTCTACTTAAGACTATTTAGTTTATTCTATTCCCTTTTACTTTTAGTAATTATGAATTTAAAAACTGTTTAGATTTCAATTTTTTTCCATAAATATGATCTAATATACTTTTATTGTTTTTTACATTTAGTAACAATCTCAAAATATTTTGGCCCAGTTGACTGGGGCTGCTGAATACCCTGACTGCATCTCTGCAGAGGGGTACAACTCCTCCAACAAGTGTCCAGGGTATCGACACTAAACAATCTGAGACTTCAGTTGTGGAGTACCCCATCATTGGCATCACTCCCTGGTCCACTCTGACCTGGAATGGTAGCACCTGATAGGGTCTTATCTATGGGTGAAATAGAACTAAACTGTGTATTTATGCTAAACTGAATTGTTTGAAATTAACTGTTTTTACATTTAACCGTGTGTAATCAAAAATTTATACTTATACTAAACTGAATTGTTTGAAATAGATCAATTTTGACATTTAACTGTATGTAAACTAAAAATCTATACTAAAGTGAATTGTTTGAAACTTTTATCAAATTGACTTGATTCAACATTAAATTACCTGAAAAGGGTTGATACACTGTAAAACAAAACAAACAACCAAGCATCAAGATAGTTATTTATTGTTGCTTATTAGTTTGATTTACTTGTTTAATGACATATCAACTTCTTATGGGTTATTTAACACCAACATTTGATTCATTTGGAAATGATTGTAATCATAATTATATTTTTAATGTTCCATTGCATTTGTCTTAAATCATTTGTTTGCACACAATTATGATATCAATTATTCCTATCTTATACTAATAATTCAAGTGGTTATATAATTTCAAATCAGTATTTTTATTTTAAAATTATAATCATTTGTTTACGTAGTAATATGATATCAATTATTCCTATTTAATTCTGGCCTAGTCAGCTGTGGCTGTTGAATATACCAACTGCTTCTCTGCTGAGGGGTAAGACCCCCTCCCTCAATGAGCGTCCTGGATATGACACTAAGCAGTCTGATGGTGAGGCCCCAGTATTGCTGGATCATTGGTGAATGTGGAGGACCCCTTCATTGACATTGCTCCCAGGTCCACTCTGGCCTGGAGTGGTAGCACCTGATAGGGCCCTATCTATGGGTTAAATAGAACTAATGGCATACTTATGCTAAACTGAATTGTTTGATTAAACTGAATAGCTTAAATAGAAATGTTTTTGACAATTAAACTATACTTACATTTAAACTGCAAGCTTATGCTAAACTGAATTATTTGAAATAGAACTGTCTTAACAATTAACTGTGTGTAAACAAAATCTGTACTTATACTAAGCTGAATTAGAACTGCTTGACTAAACTGAATAGCTAAAAATAGAAATGTTTTTCACAATTAAACTATACTGACATTTAAACTGCGTACTTATGCTAAACTGAATTGTTTGAAATTGAACTGTTTTTGACATTTAAACTGTGTACTCAAGCTAAACTGAATTGTTTTAAATAGAACTGATTATTTACATAAAAATGGATTTGGCGTTAAATAATCTATGAAGGTTGATATGCCATCAAACCAAACCAAACCAAACCTGATGTTGAAGCTCCAGTATTGCTGGAGCTTTGGTGATTGTAGAGTACCCCTTCATTGCCATTGCTCTCAGGTCCACTCTGGCCTGGAGTGGTAGCACCTGATAGGGTCCTGTCTATGGGTAAATAAATGACTGATGTTTAATTGAATTGTTAGCGATGCATAGCAGTATTGGAACCAGTTAACTTTGTTGACATGCTAAATTGAATTTTTAAAAATAGAACTGTTTGATCATCTAACTGTATGTAAACAAATGAATGATGTTTAATTGAATTGTTAGTGTTAAATAGCAATACTTGAGAACAATTAACTGTGTGCAAATAAATGATTAATAGTAAATAGAATTATTTTTATTAGATAGAAGTAAGTGAAACCATTTAACTGTGTGTTCAAAAATGAGATCCAGCTTGTTTAAAATGTTGTTTAGAAATCATATATTTAATGTATATGTATAAAAAGGATTTGGCATTAAATAACCTACAATAGTTGATATGCTATAAAACCAAACCAAATGGAATATATTAAAAACTTAAAACAAACTTTTTATCAAAATGACTTGATTTGGCATTAAATAACCTAAAAAAGGGTTGATATGCTGTAAAACCAACCAACCAACCAATTCCTATCTTATACTAATAATTCAAGCAGTTATATAGTTTAAAATCAGTATTCTTATTCTAAAATAATAATCATTTCTTTATACAGTTGTATAGTTTCGAGTATACCTATCCAATACAAATAATTATCCAACAAGTCTATTTGACATATAGATGAATCCTAACTGGTACTATTACTCTGGGTCAGTTGACCTGGAATAATGTTAATGAAGGGCTAGTCTACATTCTCTGGAGCAGCAAAACTGGAGCCTTACCACTGGGTGCAGTTTTTGTGGCATATCCAAGACATCCCTTTTTTTGTTGGCTTCTTATCCTTCTACAGAGGATGCAGTTAGTGTATTCTTAGCTGACAGGATTTTATGGTAGCAGTAATGTTTGTTATTCTTTATTTTTATTTATTTTTATTTTTATTGTTAACAGCTATCAGTCTACTTCTGTTTGAGTGGAATTTAAAATAGATTTTTTAGTGACAATTTTGAAGTGTTTGCAACATGAAAGCTACCTTCTAAAATATAGATGAAAAAAATCTGTTTTCTTATTTTATCATTTTCAAACAAGATTTGGTGATATTACTTTCTTCATATTTCCAATCTTATAGAAGAAATATTTAGGTTTCTGCTGTCTAATACTAAAACTGATGTTGAACTTGTTTGTTTTTCCACATCAATCAACTATTTTCATTGTTTGTAAATATTTCTTATTGTCTATCACTGGAAATTTCTACTCATGATATTAGATTCAAAAGAAGTGTAAACATCATTATGGCTTAATATTACTAAACAGTTTATCTATGATCTTTCAACACTAAATATTAGGCTGTAACAAAGTCTTTTATTGATAGAAATTCATAGTTTCATTGTTCAGTTATCAATGTATTTTGCTTGACATTCTATGATTTTATTGCAGGTTTTCAGGTAAATTGTGCATTCCATTATAAAAGTGTAAAGTCTTATTTTCAATATTTCACTTTTCACTCTCCTGTTACAAATGGCCACCATCATATATTTTTGGAGCTCTCCTAAAATGTTGCTGTAAAGGGAAACAACTCCTGGTCCCTTATACTTTCACACAATCTCCCATTTAAAAAGAAATTAAAAAAATTTATTAACATCTGTAAAAGTTCCATATGGTTTCACTAGAATATTTTTAGTGTCGCATACAAGATTACTGTTTTAAGAAAAATGTCTCCATAATCAGTAAAATTAATGATTCTATAAATGAAACCAAATGTATGAGCTTTAGTATTTTCACTATTTTGGCACAAAATGCGTCTTGTTTATTTAAACAGAAATTTAATGAGAAGTTATGTGTTTACCCATCCCCTCTGCACAAGATGGATGCAACACTATTAATTTTTAAGCAGAATTTAATAGATTTGAATCCAGAGCCCAATATGCCCTACTATTTACTCAGAGCTGGAGGGAGAATAGATGCATGTTTTTCCCAAGAGAATTAGCGCTAAACAAAATGCTGTCTTGTCCAGTATTTGAACTTAGGTCACTGAATTCATTTCCAACGACAATAAATGAATTTGGATGAGAAGTATCACTCCAGTTGATACGAGTGATTTCTTTTCAGTATTTGTTTAATGCTTTCTGTGTCAATTCTGAGATTTTGTTCCTTGATAACTTTTGTAAAATGTTTTCATACAATGATTTGTTGTTTGTAAAGCATATAATGAAACTCCTTTTTGGTTTATTAAAGAACATTTCATTCAATAATTGTCCCAGTAATATGATATTTCAAGGCTTTTAACCATGTCTAGAGATCCAGCAGTGGTAATCTACACATTTCCATAGATTTCTATGTTCAAGGACTACATTTTTTTGTCCTTTTTAATAAGGAAAATGATATATCCCTCAGCAGTGAAAATTAGTGCTTGATGCATCACTGCACACTCTTAATTCTAGATCAGATACATCTCTAAGTTGAGAGAAAATAATGTTGCATGGCTCAATTTTTAGATTTTGAACAACTTTATTAATACAAATCATGTCTTTTACTTTGAGATTTTTTTTACAGACATACTTAATTCTAAAGTTTTGCGATTGGTGTCTAGATGTATTTGATTAGCTACTCAGTCAATTTAAGCATTAAGGCTATGGAGTCGAGTGTTTTCTCTCTGGTTCAAATCATATTTTCTTGTTGTACGAGATGAACTAATTCTATGTCTTCAACATAAGAGTGATTGATTGATTTTAACAGCATGTCAACCTATCAAGGGTCATTTTATGCCTAGAAGTTAGGGAATTGCATTCATTCATGTTTACATTTTCGTGTAGTTGTTTCTTAAGAGTTTATTGCACTCAGTTTAATGATAACAAGTATTTCTATTCCTGTAGTATAGTGGCTAACATGCTGGACTGCAACATTGTAGCTAGCAAGTTTAAACTACAGTTGTTCAGTTCACTTTCAGATTAATACTCTTGGGAAAGATATGAACTCCTTATCCCCCCTCAAGCAATTGGTTAATTTAGTTCCATTAATTATTTTACAAGGATGACTTTGGCATTAAATAACTCACAAAGGTTGATATGCCATGCCATTAAATGAAGAAACCAAACCTTATACAAATAATTTGCACTAATTTGTATAGTTTCAAGTATTCCTATCTAATACTAGTAATTCTTATTCAATTATATGGTTTCAGGTAATTATTTCTATTTAATAATAGTCATCTGTTTACATACAGTTACAGTGCCATGCAAAATTTTACAACACATTACAAAAATGTCTTTTTTTTAAAGTATTTCCAACACAGATTATGCAAAGAAAAACCAATATTTAATTACACAAAAATTTACAATACATTTATTAAATCATCTATTGATATTTTGTAGTGTAATCATTAATGCTAATTACAGCACATAGGCATTTAGAGTTGTCTCTTTCGAATTTCTGGCATATTTCTTGGTTAATATTTTTCCATTCTTCACAACCAAATTCTTTTAGTTCGTGCAGGTTTTGCTGGTTCCTTCTTCAAATTCTCAGTTTCAGTTCTTTCTATAAAATTTTCAATCGGATTGAGATCTGGTGATTGACTTGGCCATTTTAGAATGTCTATTCGATTTGAACTTAACCATGATTTTGTAAGCTTTGCAGTATGTTTAGGATCGTTGTCTTGTTGAAAGACTCAACCTGGTTTCAAGCTCAGTAAATGTACACTCTGATGTAAACATCTCTCCAAAATATTCCTATGATATGCTCCATTTATTCTCCCTTCTATTATTTCAATGTTCCTTACCCCTAGGGTACTAAAGCAACCCCAGATCATGATTGATCCGCCGCCAAATTTTACTTTTGGGATGGCATTCTTTGTTGAATATTCAGTGCCTTTTTTTTCTCCAGACCTTTGTCACAGCATTTCTGCTAAAAAGTTCAATTTTTGCTTCATATGACCAAAGTAAATTTTCCCCAAATGCTGCAGATTTAATACAATGGTCATTTGCAAAATCCAGTCTAGCAAGAATGTGTTTTCTCTTAAGTGTTTTTTTCCCTTGCAGTCCTCAAAAAGATAACATATTGATGAACAGAAAAATATTGATGCAATACTTTAATCAATCCTAAAAGTAATCATAAAATTAATCTGGAACATTCTAAAAGCAACTCCATCCTAATTTGGAACATTCTAGTAAAATTTGAACACTTTTAAAAAAAGCTGTTGTAAAAAAAAAAAAAATGTGTTGTAAACTTTTGCATTTCTAAATATTGGTTTTTCTTAGTGGGATACTTTTTTTGAAGTTTAAAAAAAATTAGATTTTTTTTACTGAATATCTAAATATATGTTCTTTGAGCAGTAAAAGTTTAGTCTAACTGCATTAGAAATACCTAAAAAAAAAAAAAAAAAAAAAATTTTTGTAATGTGTTGTAAACTTTTGCATGGCACTGTATATGGTTTAAAGTAACTATTAATAATTTTCCTAAGTAAACATTTTATAGCTTGAAGTAACTATTCTTAATACAAGTAATTTTCAAACCCAGCTATTTGACCTATATATGGGACCCTAACAGGTACTACCACTCCAGGTCAGAGTGGATCTGGGAGTAATGGCAATACTTCCTTGAGCTCCAGAACCGGAACTTTACTATCAGGTGCAGTTTAATGTCATACCCAGGACATCCCTTTGGAGAGGGGAAATTTACATTTGTGTTGGATAGATACAGTCAGCATATTCTAAACTCTTTTGACAGGGCAGAACAACATAAGAATTTTGATCAAGGACACTGCTATTATTCTTATTGTACCATACCTATGATATGGACATGTGAAATGTACATATAATGTTCATAACATATATACATAGAACATAGGAATCCTGAAACACGAAAAACACATAACGACTTCTAAGTTCAGGTACGAAACCTTTTATTACCTTTTGAGTTAAAGGTTTCGACAGAAGGAAGAGAGATGCACATTCTTTCTATTCTGGCTTTTCTATCTGCCCACCCCCAACACATGCGCACCAGTCGCAAGGCCTCCGTGAGCAAGCGAAAGTCAACCGTCTTCTCCTGAGGCAGGACTCAACTCCACTAACTGACTTTTTCAAAATCCCCAAAATCCTCCATGCTCTTCCGGTGCGTGACGTCACCCGCACTCTCTAGCCCTGTTTCCCATCTGGGCTATTGTAACATCTCTGAGTGACACGTCCGCTCCGCCCGCGTGCGTGAACACCTGCATTAATGTTGCACCTAAGTAACTCATGCACTGAGCCGAAAGGTTCTCAGCCTAACTAAACCCAAAGGCATAAAACGAAATCCCTCAGCCATTATATTACATTATGTTGAATTCTTATGTGAATGAGCCATCTGCTACCTTGCCAATTTTGAAAGTTTTTTTTAAAGTTTTTCTGTTACTTTTCCAAATGATTTTCTTCTGAGTCATATGAAATCCTCAACACATATCAGAAAAAGTCCAGGAAGATGATCATTGTGATTGTAGTAGAACAAGGCTTGATCCATTTCAGATTATTTGCATCCAAATTTATTATTCTTCACACACACACACACACACACACACACTTCTGGAATCCATATTTCATACATTTCTTTAGAAGGAAGCATGATTAGTGTGACAGTTATCATCACAAGAAATGGAATTGACAACTCGAGTTCAAATCCTGGATGGTGCTGTTTGCATTTTGCTTTGCATTAATACTCTTGAGAAAGACATGAAGCCGTCTGTTCTTCCAGCTATGGGTAGATAGTAGGGCAGACTGGGTTATTCAGCCTAGAATAAGAAACCAGTCCAGGAGAAGGGTGTCCCTGATGTGATGGTAAGCTGCATATGGAGGTGAATCTCCAGATTTGGAGCTTCGGGAAATGAGGAATACCTTTTCATTTCTATTACTCCCAGGTCTATTCAGACCTGGAGTGGTAGTACCTGTTAAGGTCCCATATATGGATCAAATAGATTTGTTTGAGGTTATTAGTATTAGATTGGAATATATGAAACCAAGAGATCAAATCAATGTTTTTCACATGACCAGCTGTATATTAGATGTCTATGAGTAAATAGGATTTTACATATTTGTATATAAAGAGGCTTAAAGAATCTAATCAGGATTTTTCTTAATGTCTTAAAATCTTTTGTAGTATATTTATGTCAATATCCAGTCTAGTTCATTTAACTGCATAAACATCATGCTCACAGCTAGAAATGAGATTTTTATATTTTCTTGAGTTGAAATTTTACTGTTTTCAGAAATATGTTTTGTTAATCTACTCCCATTGACCCATTTGGGGAGGAGTCTTTATGGTGTTGTGGCTAATGCACTGAACTGTGATCTTGTAGTAAGTGAATTTGAACTCCAGTTCACTTTCAGACTTATACCTTTGGGAAAAGTATGAATCACCTTATCTACTTAGCTATGGATTAAATAGTTCTACTATTGCCTTTCTACGATAAAGGCTTTGGTATTAAATAACCTATGAAGGCTGATATGCCATTAAACAAAGAAACCAAACCAAACCTATTCGTATTTTAGAGTTTATAGTTTTTATAATAGATTCAGATTGATCACGTTAAACCAGCCATTATTTTTTTACCAGTAGCTTTACCATCGCCATTGAAAAACTTATGCATCAATATAAATGGTACTATGTTATGGAAGATATCTTATGTCTCTTAACTTTTGGAAAGTTAGTTCCATTTTTAATATTTGCGTTTTTTGTTTTGATTTATTTAAACAGTTATTTTGTATTATTGTTACATTTTTTGTTCCTTGGATGATAATGCTGCTCTGTCTGTGAGGCTTAATATATACTGACTGTATCCTCTTTCGAGGAGTAAGACCACTCCTTATTAAACTATCTGATGATGAGGCTCAAGTATTGACCTGGAGTAGTAGTACCTGTTATGGTTCCATCTATACATCTGTTTAAAATTATTTTTATTTGATAGGAATACTTAATACTTTGAATGTAAATTATTTGTATTAAGACTAGTTACTTGAAGCTATAATTGTTTATTAAGGATTATTCTTAGTTACTTAAAACCATATGTGTGTGTGTGTGTGTGTGTGTGCAAAAGCAAATGACTTATTTCATAGAAATAGTTACTTGAAACCAGATAATTATTAGTATTAGGTAGGGATACTTTAAGCCATACAACTGTGTGCAAATTATTTTTGTTTGATAAGAATATTTGATATTAAATATAACTGTTAAAAAAAAATCAAACAATTATACAAAAATATAAATGAATGCAACTCCTTAACCTCTCGGCATAAAATAACCCTAAATGGTTTGACATGCTATGAAAATCAATCATTTGGATAATAATGTATTACTGAATTGATAATTACATTGATAATTAATTTTTGAAGTTTTTAAATTTTGCAGTTTTTGAATTTGAATCCTTGTCTCACTTTGAGTAATGTCATATATTTAAGCACTGATATATTCAACCATATTTGACAGTGACAAACACAATTTTTTTTCCATCCTGTCTTACAACTTTTCCTTGACCTTTCCATTTGTTTTCTTGTTGATAATATACACTATCACCTGTTTGATATATAAAACCCGATATTCTTATTTGATGATGTATGTATTTACCCAACCCCTCTTCCATAACAGGATGTGACACAGTCAATTTTAAATCAGAGTTAAGCTGGTTTAAATTTAGAGTTCTACTATTTGCTCATCGCTGGTGGGAAGAACCAATGGATTTATACCTTCCTCAATGGCAATAGTGAAATACAAACAGCCCCATCCAGGATTTTAAACTCCCTTCAATGTAGTGTGTTTAATTTGATGATGTGATTGTTTTTTTTTGGGTTTTTTTTTAAGTTCTTGCAGAATATTCTGCCTGAATAAATGCTTTCTTGTTGGCATGAAGAATATTTAAATGCTTTGCAAAAATTTTACTCTCTCTGTTGGGTTGGAAGTTAGTTGATTAACATATAATAGATTTGGATTCTTTTCAAATACTAATTGATATGGTGACCATCCATGTGCCATTTTTAATGTCTTTTTTGTATAAAATGTCCTTATTAGGGCATTTTGTTGAGCAACATTTTTGTTGTAATAATTTTCTGTACACGGTTGCAGTCTTTACTCCATCTTAAGACATTGTAGACATTTTCATTTTTGGTGGTTTCCATCTGAAAAATCCTTATAAAATTATTATCAAATTACACATTAAACAAAAG
Organism: Sepioteuthis lessoniana; assembly: GCA_963585895.1. NCBI lineage: Eukaryota > Metazoa > Mollusca > Cephalopoda > Myopsida > Loliginidae > Sepioteuthis > Sepioteuthis lessoniana. The sequence continues at coordinate 26,803 of CAUZXS010005066.1, read as the reverse complement.
AAAATTGATTTAGCTAAAAGTTTATCAAGGTTGTTTATATGTGTATTTTTAAAAAATTTTTTTATAACTTTTTATTGGTGAAAGGGGAGAAGAAAATAATGAATATTCAAACACCCGTTTTTTTTGCATATAATTCACTCACTTGAGGGAGTTAGTGTATTTTGCTTATTTATAAAAACTTACAGTAATGTGAATCTGGTCAAATTTGGCAGAAAAATTGAATAAAGAATGCCATTTAATGAAGTCATTTATCAGTTTAAATTGGCCACTTACTTTTTCAACTTCTATGGCAGAGTAACTTTTTGTAAAAATTCCTCTCTATCACAAATTGGGGAAAAAAGACTTTTATTAGTCTTCTATGTAGTTTTTTATAAAGTAGTTTGTTCATGATCATCATAAAAAGCATATATCATTGACTCAGATTTACCTTAAAAGCGGGGGTGTCCTCGTGGTGTAATGGTTAAAGCGATGGTCTGCGGAATCGTAGTAAGCAAGTTCGTACTCCAGTTGTGCTATTACGTTCACTTTCGGGCAAATACCCTTGGGAAAGGTATGAACCCCCCCTTATCCTCCCAGCTATGGGTTAAATAGTACCACTACTGTTCTTCTAAGAGAATGGCTTTGGCATTGAATAACCTACAAAGGTTAATATGCCATTAAAAAGAAACAAAGAAAGAAAGAATTACCTTAAAAATTAGCAGAGCTTGAATTCTCTCAAGCCACTACCTGCTTTAGTATAAAATTTTCATTTTACATTTATGAGGTAGATATTTCAGATTTATGAATATAAAAACAAATCTTATACTTTGTTAAAGAAATATTGCCTTTTTATGATTTTGAGGGAATAATTAGATAAATCTTTGATATTAGAAATTGTCTCGTTAAAAAAAAACTTTGATGTAAAAAAAAAAAAAAAAAAAAAAATAGTTACTTGATTTTAGATTTAAGTTTTAATATATAAAATAAAAGTGTATATTTATTTGCATTTACTTATGAACCAGTGAACTTTTTAAAAAATTGGGAAGAAAAATTTGTTTGAGAATTTTTCAAAAGTAAATTATCTCATCAAAACTTGAAATGAAGAAAATTTTGTTAACAATTAACTTAAACAAAAACACCAAATTTTAAATAAAAATTTGAGAAAATTTGTTGTTTTTATTTTAATAATGGTTATTTAACTATTAACAAGATTTTCTTTAATTCTGATTTTACTGAGATGTGATTTATTTTTGTATGATTTCGAAAATCAAGTGATGAATTATGTCTTTTTTCATGATTTTATGATATTCACCAACAAATTTTACATAACATGCCATGTGGCAATATTCTGTGTTTGAAAATTCACCACCAGGGTCAGATATTTTAGGGGGTCCATCTTCTCCTAATCTAGAGGGTCATGATTTTCTCAATAATAGTAGATAGCTTTTTGTTGTATATGATAGTTGCTAGACTGAATTAAGTTGTTATATCTATCAAATATAAAACGTAAGTTCTTGGTTTCCATCATTTGAGATCCATGACAATTACCTCATTAAATGGAAATGTCACTGAATGGATGGGCATTTTCTTGTTTCTCTTATAAGTATAAGTTATTTGTGATTTTATCAATTAAATACTTTATCCATGTAATCACATATGCATTCTGTAAAACTCATGAGACACTGACCAGTAAGATGAGCAAATTGTTTATGTATTTTGTGAATTAGCTGTTCATTTTTAAATTTTTAATTTATGATTTTCATCATATAAGTTGGTATTTCATTTGATATTTCATCTTTAGGAACACAATAATTATCTAAAAATGAATGGTTTGTCCAAAAATTGTTGCATTGACATGTTCTAAAACTAGCGTTACTTTTATTTTTTTTAATGGTTAGTTTGTTTTATAGAAGTGGATTGTGACATTGCTCTTCTGTTAAACAAAGCACATTGGAAATTGCAGTATATTTATCGGGTACAATTTTATGTGGAAATGTTGCTTTTTCAGTTGATTTCAAACTTGCTTCACTTCCAGATCATATGCCCTGTTGGTGGGGCTTAGAATATACTGAATATATCTCCTGCAGAAGAGTAAAACTCCCCTCCCCTAAAAAAAAGGGAGTATCCTGAGTATGACATGAAACTGTACTTGATGGTTAAGTTCCAGTTCTGGAAAGTATGGAGTATCCCCCTTTATTGCCTATTACTCCTATGTCGTCACTGACCTAGAGTAGTAATACCTTTTAGAGTTCTATGTGTCAGATTGATCTGTTTAAAGATTATTTGTATTTGATAGTAATACTTGATACCATATAACTTAGTTATTTGTATTAGGAATAGTTAATGACTAATAATTATTTACTAAGTATTATTATTAGTTACTTAAAACCATATAACTGTATGGAAACAAATTACTAATATCAGATAGAAATAATTGTTTGAAACCAGATAATTATCTGTATTAGATAGGAATACTTGATATCATATAACCGTGTGCTAAAAAAAAACAGCAACACAAAAAATGTAAATATAAATATACAATGGATACAATTCCTTGACCTCTAAGAATAAAATAATCCTAGACAGGTTGACATGCTGTTAAAATCAATTAATCCAAATCATATCACTTTGAGAACTTTTAACTCCATTTAACTGTTCAGAGTTTAGTGTATCTAAATACCAGTTTATCCTTTGTGTGTTATAGTTCAACAACAAAAACTGTTAAGAACTGCTGTATTTATTGAGTCATTCAATGATATTTGTTGTTCTTCTTTATTTCTAGTAAACAATTTGTAGAGGAGGAAACTTGGTAAAAGAGATCTGATGTAGTGTGCTAGCTTTGCTGCCCTCATCGCTATACTTTTTGATTAACTCCCTAAACATATTAAACCTTGTCATTATCTTGCTCGGATAAAAAAATTTTGGCACTCACCAGATCACAAAAACGTATTTTCACTAACAGAATCACCACGAAACGTATTGTCACTAACCAGGGCACCACGAAAATGTAACACCACTAACCAAATCATCACAAAAATGTATTACCGCTCACTGGATCATCACAAAAATGTACTACCACCCACTGGATCACCACAAATATGTATTGCCATTTACTGGATCACCACAATGTATCGTCACTAACTAGTACTAAAAATGTAGCACCACTAACAGTAAACATAAAAGTGTGGATTTACCCAACCTCTATGCCATAATGGATGTCTAACCAAGATGAAAGAAACCAGTATGCCCTACTATTTACCCATAGCTGGTGGCAGAAGAGATAGATTCATACCTTTCTTGAGGGTTTTAGTATATAAAATGAAACACAAACAGCATCATTCATTATTTGAACTAGAGTTGCTGAATCCATTTCCTTTGATAACCATTATGCTAAGTGTACCTCTTGAATCTTTTTTCAGTATGTACAAATGTCACCAACAATTTTGACACCTCAAAGTTTTGCTCCTAATGTATCCTTAAGTAAAAAAAGTAAGACTACACCAGTGAAATTGTGCTATGGTTTTATTTTGCCATCACATCAATGATTGGTGAATCCTGTGAGGAAATTTGCATTGATTGTTGCTTCTGAAAAGTGTGGTAATGAGGGCATCAAAACTGGCACGATAGATAAGGTTTCTTTTCTCATATTGCCTCATTACACAATAACAACCTTGCACCTGTGTCTTGCTGCCATTTGATCTCAAACAGGGTGTGGATCATCACTTTTATCTTGATGATGGAAAGAAGAGACAAACATGTACATAAGTTTTACATTATTTACATTTATTCCTTGGTATTTTTTTTTCCATTTTCTAGGCTGGCCCTGAATAGGGTGGGTATGTCTCCACTAACATTTCCGAGGAGGAAGAAGAGGAGAAACTTTTTGCCAAAGCCTGATTTACTCTGTCATCCACCACCCCAGGTAGAGGTGTAAATGCTAAGCCCCTGTAAAATGGCCTTGCTTAGTGTCTGAATTCCAACTCAAGAGAAATCCTAGATTAACCCTTTCCTTCTATCATGTTATATCTATTGACCAACCAGTGTTTGTTTTTCTTCAAAACCCTGTATCATTTTTTTTCTCATAATGGAATATCACCTCATGACCTCCACCTGTCAATCACAATCTCCCTGGCTTCTTTACTGATGTTGAACCTCATTGTAAACTTATGTACTTATGACCCATTACATCCCAAAATACTGCTTTTTTCTCTTTTATTTTTTCCTAATTCTTATAAAAATCCAGACAGTTATGAGAAAAGTAAAGTGTAGATTCCCATGTATTGTATGTATTTACTAGAGGTGTAACGATTTATTGATGCATTGCAATTTTTTCACTGATGATACTACAGCCCAGTTGACTGGGGCTGTAAAATACAGACTGCATCTCTGCAGAGGGGTAGTGTTAAATAGCAATACTTGTAAACACTTTGATTAATTTTGAATAGAATAAGTGTTAGATAACGATAAGTGAAACCATTTAATTGTGTAGAAACAATAGCAATGCTAATTAGTAAACAAATTAGTCCTCATTTTAAAATGAAATTTCAAACAAACTAATCTTGTGCATATCATGTATATTTATTTAAATGTGTACAAACAAATGACTGATGTTAACTTGTTACATATAGCAATACTTGAAACCATTTAATTGTGAAAAAAAAAAAAATGAGCTCAAGCTCGTTTAAAAATACTAACCACAAAATGTTTACAAATTATGTATATTTACTCTATATGTATAAAGAGGATTTAGCATTAAATAACCTACAATTTTTGATAATGCCATAAAACCAAACCAAATCATATATATTAAATATATATGTAAAAACAGGAATTGGCATTGAATAACTTACAATGGCTAATATGCCATAAAACTAAACCAAACCATATTAATCACAATACATGAAAAAATATGATAAATTGCCTATTTGAGGAATGAAGAAAAATCTTCAATATTCTTTAACCATAAAGAAAAAGTTTTAAAAAAAATTGAGATAAAATTGCAGCTTTATGAGAAAAACGTTGCTCTTATTGATTGAGTTTTAGAATGCAAAATTGATGCACTTTTCTCTTAACTACAACAATAAAAATTAAAGCACATTTCACCTTAAATAGTTACGTGAGACATTTCTAGTCTAAAATAGTTACATGAGACATTTCTAGCATAAAACCACTGATAACAAATGTTAGTAAGGATTAATAATTCACTCTTTGTTATAAGGAAATGGATATCACAAGGTAGGCACACTGCCCCTTCCCATCAAACCAACTGTTAACATTATGGCTAGTCAGTCAATAATTTTTTCCACACACGTCTTTTTTTCTTTCTTTGTTTCTGTCATTACTACCATTTTACAATTTTTAATTCCCTATTGTAACTTATTTAAGATGAATACATTGTAGTTTGTTAAAAAGAAATATTGTTTATTTAAAAAAAATTTTTTTATGAAAACTTTTTTTTGGTCAATTTGACTTGTTAGTAACTTCTTGACCAACCAGTAATGACTTGATGCATAACTTGATTTCCAGTGATTAAAAAAATATGGTAAAAGCAGATTCAAAATCGATGATTTAGAAAGACTGCCAAATATAAATCTGCTGTTTGGAATGATTTTGGGTTTGAAGTACAACTGACAAATGGAAACCAGAAAGTTTTTAAATAACGTATCATTTGCAGAGCCTGTAAAACTTTGGTAACTAAATTATTGACATTCACTCTTTCTTTCTTACTGTTAACATAATTCAATTTTTTAAAAATATACTCTTTCCTTTTTTTTTTTTTCTTATTTGAAAAAGAGCTAAAATGAGTGACAAATTAAGAAATAAACAATATTTTATTCTAATGAATACAACTTTTAAGATAATTTTATGGTTCTTTTGGTGGGGACACCATAATGTGAATTATGTGGTTTTCAAAAGAACCTATAAAAGTTCTGGTGTAATTGAAAATGGACATAACAACCCAAGTTCAAATTCTGGATGAGACTGTTTACATTTCTCACAGCACTAATGCCCTCGGAAAGTTATGAATCCAATTATTCTCTCTCCAGTTATGGGTAAATAGTAGGGTAGACTGAGCTTTTCAACCTTGGTATGACGACTGGGCTAGGAGAGGGAAAACTCTGAATTCAAATCTGTTAAACTTTGATTTAAATTGATCTTGTGTCGCATTTTGCTAGTGCATAGTGGTAGGTAAATATATATAATGTTCCAGAAAGAAAGTTCATATGTTCTGAGAATAGTATTTGAGATATTTTTTTACAGTTAAAAGTCATTCTAAGACATCTTATTTTAGAATGGATACATTAAAATAGACTGATACCTGAAGTGTCATCTAAACATAGCAAAAAAAAAATCTTGATATGCATTTTTTTTGTTTTTGTTTTTCCTTTCATATTTCATTGTCAGCATACAGAGATGTTTCTTTTTATGTATTTCTTGTTAACATTTAACTATGATAAAGTTATATAGTATTAACAGAAACAGTTTGTTTATTTTCTATTAAGGGTATCTCATTATATCACAACCTAACTAGTTTTTACTCAACCCCTCTGCTATGGGTAGGATATGATGCAAGGTCAATTTTTAAGCAGAGTAAAGCTAGTTTGATTTCAGAATTTTCCTTCTCCTAAACTGATGGCATAGTCAAGGCTAAAAAAACATTCTTCCCTATTTTCTCATAGCTGGGGAGAGAACAAAGAGATCCATGTCTTTCTCAAGGGAGTTAGCATTATAGGAAATGCAAACAGCCTTGTGCAGGATGTAAACTTGGTTCACTGATTCCATTTCTTATAATGATTATTGATATGCTCTGTGGACTTTCTATATTGTATTTGAATGGATAATCATCAGGTCCTCTAGGATTTCGTAATCACTTTCATTTCTCTTGCTTGATGATGGGTTATTTAAGTGTATCATTGCAGCGGTAGTTTGTCGATTTCTTGATTCATTTGATCTGGTGCAACATGACTGGGTCTACCATATGAATTTCTGGCTCCTGACTAATATATGGTTTCATTTTTAGCAAAATACACTGGTTCCATATTCATATATGACTGATCACAAGTTTTTTATGACATGGACTGTTCCTGCAAAAATTTCTTTAATGATAGAGACATTTGTTTTTCAATATAATCAATACCTGTGGGTACTTTTTATCTTAGTGATCTAAAGTGGCTCCATCCAGTAATTTAAAAGCAAGTATAGATTGTAAACTCGTGTTATATATTGTTAAAATTTAAAGTGTTTAAGAGTGTTATAATCCATGAAATCTTTATAGTGCTCAATGCATGAAAATGCAGAGCAATATCAATATATTTTAAGTATAAAATAAGATAATAAAGCAGGATAAAAACTCACAACTTGGTTTCAAGTTGTTTATCCTCAGGTGAGCTAGTATTTCAGTTATGAGTTTTTATCTTTTTTTATTATTGTGTGTGCATACACACACACACACACACACACACATATATATATAAAGAAAATAGAAAAACAGAATAATCCAAATTAAATGAATTTATTTTGATGTAAAGCCAACATTAAACGTTTCAGTTTTAATAACCTTCATCAGGACTGTGATATCATGAGAATTGTTTACACTGCAGTGGATGCTTGTCGAGATAACAGGAGCAAATGTATATAACGAAAAAGATATAAACGTACAAATATAAAAACTTACCTATCTGCATATTTTTCGAAAAAACAGGAGCACTTTTCTGATCTCTTAAAAATCCAACATTTTCAAATATCATCCACGTGCCAAACATGTACTTAATACTTTTAAATTAAGAACGCTAAATGCACATTTATGTCTTTTTTATTATGTACATTTTATTTGCTCTTGTTATCTCAACAAGCATCCATTAGTGTGTGAACAATTCTTATGATATCAAACTCCTGATGAAGGTTATTAAAATCAAAATGTTTAATGTTGGCTTAACATCAAAATAAATTCATCTAATTTGGATTATTCTGTATTTCTTTCTTCATACTGTCAAATTCAGATCCATATTTACTTCCATATATAAGAGTGTATATTTAGGCTGCAAGTTTTATTAAAGACGATGGAACATTGTTTATTATTTTTAATTGTAATTTTTCAAGTCTTCTTATATTTCTTGTGTCAGGATCCAGGTGGTAAAGGAATTGTCCCATATCTTCTGCCCAAGCGCTTTTGACCATACTTTTGGTCGTCATTAGGGGTAGTGTAGTTTGAGTTGACAGTTTGAGTTTTTATTGTTTTAATCATTTGTGGCATTTTGTTTTGAAGTTGTCGGTTGTAACTTATCACCTTTCTGAAAATAGTGCCATAAAACAGTGTTTAATTATAAAACACAACAATAGCACTAACCAACTTACATCTTCCACTGAAAGGAAGAGTCTCACAGATAATACAATAATTACATATAAAAACAATAATAAAAGATGATTACAAATCTTAGAAGCAATACGTGTAAAAAAACAAAAAAAAAAAACAACATAAATAAAATTACATTTAACTCAGGCACCAACATATTAAATATTTTTAATAACTAAAATCATTAACTCTAGTAAACCTTTCCAACTGAAAGTTTTAAAACAAAACGCTGAAAATGTTCCAACTGACAACTTCAAAATGAATGAAAGGGTCCCTTTAGTGTTTTATCATTTTAAATGATCTAATAAAATGATCCCCTTTATTAAATTAATTATAATAATATATATATATATATATATATATATATATATATATATATATATATACACTCACACGTATACACACATACACAGGTGTTTTTATTTTTCATTTTTATTTTTTATTGAAATGTACTTTTATAATTTTTTTTATTGATATTTCAGTTGTTTACTCAAAATAGTGAAAGTTAGTATATAACCTGAATATTGCTTTTTTTTTTCTTTTTTATAAATGTGTAAGTTAGAATTGCCTAATATATAGAAAACTGCTCTATCATAATACCCTAGCCCATAGTTCTCTTTGACATGATCAGATTTCTTCATTTTTTCACATGAAAACAATATTTTCTAACAGTAAGTCAATTTGAAAGAATAAAGCATCCTCTAACATGATGGGAACTTTTCTTAATGTTTGTTGATTTAAATTATGAAAATTATTATAAAAGAAATGCTTTTGTTGAATTTAGTATTGATATATGTATGTTTATATATATATATATATATATATATTTCATTCTTTTTAGGACCATCATCATTTAGTTGTTGATCTCCTCTCATCTTTCACATGCCCATGTGTTAGATGATGAGTGAAGATGAGAAGCCATTTGGATGTTCATCTCCAGGATGTGGGATGGTGAGTAAAAGGCATTTCTAAGTATTGGATTAATTTCATAATGTAAGAAGATTTAAAGCAAAAAAACCCCCTGTTATCTATTGTTTATGTTTGATGTATTACTTCAAACCGGTTAATTCTACTTAGCTGAATCTGTTTCAGAATATTTTGGTAATATGAGGCACAATCTGGCAGCGTCAGATGCTTTTATTGAGGTCATGAATTACACTGGATTGTGAGATGACAAACTCATCTGAAACTCTCAGTGTACTACTTGTCGGAATTTACTTTTATAGTTTGGTTGGGTTTTATGGTATATCAACCTTGGTAGGTTATTTAATGCCAAATCCATTTTTATGCAAATAGTGATCTCTATTTCAAACAATTCAGTTTAGCATGAGTACGCAGTTTAATTGTCAAAACAGTTCTAATTCAGCTTAGAGTGTCCGCCAATGGCCCGGGAGGCTTGGGTTCAATCTCGGGTCGAGTCATACTTTAAAAATAGTACTTGATACCTCCTTGCTTAACACTCAGCACAATAAGGTACGGATCAAGGGTAAAGTGGAGAAATCCTTGGAAAGGAGTAGTGCCCTTCCCTACACCTTGGTGTAGTAGCTATTGAAAAGGGAGACTTCGGGTCACCCTCGACTATGGTCGCCAACTTTATAAGTACATATTTTGTTTACACACAGTTAAATGTCAAAACAGTTCTATATCAAACAATTCAATTTAGTGTAAGTACAGTTTCATTGTCAAAAACATTTCTATTTAAGCTATTCAGTTTAGACAAACAGTTCTAATTCAAGTAATTCGATTTAGCATAAGTATGCAGTTAGTTCTATTTAACCCATAGATAGGGCCCTATCAGGTGCTACCATTCCGGGCCAGAGTGGACCTGTCAGTGATGGCAATGAAGGGGTGCTCCGCATTCTCCAAAGCTCCAGCCTCACTGGAACTTCACCATCAGATTGTTTAGTGTCATATGCAGGACACTCATTGCAGGGGTGTCTTACCCCATCTGCAGAGAAGCAGTCAGTGTATTCTACAGCCCCAGCTGACTGGGCAATCTATAGTTTGAAGCACAATCTTAGAGTTTGTGGTTTTAGGCCTACCTTACCTTGTTAATTGTCAAGGTTCTTGCAACTTTAGCATAGATTTAAATTACTATGACCAGGAAATCTGGTAAGCACTGTACATGACATATGGAACAATTGGACATAATGCTATACACTACTGATAAGACCTAATAAGATTGAAACAGCTGTCCAGTGGTTCTGTATATTGCATACAGTGCTTGCCGGATTTTCTGGTCATGCTAATTCAAATTTATGATAGACTACATTGCACATTTATCTGTGCGATTTTCAAATCACATATGCAGTGAAGCAATGTACAACATGTCAGCACCACCAACTAACACTACATCAACCACTGAGTACCTATCACAGCTTGAACTGGTTTGATCATGTGATATATGCATTGCAAACTAGCCCTTATTGAAATATTGCAAAACGTTTGACTCACTCTAGTATTTTACTTAATAGCAGAATATGTATTTTATATTTTTTTCTTTAACAGAAATATTGTTGGTCTTGGAATTCTTATTTCTCTTTGCATTTAATAGTATAATGTATAACAAAGTAAAAAAAAAAAAACGGAAAATAGTTTCTATACTTTAATGTTTTAATCTTGTGAGGTAAATTAAAATGATAAAACTACAAATATAAAATTGTTGAATCTTTTTTTAACTGTTGATATAAGTGGTAAGTTGGCCAACCATAGTTGAGGGCAACCCGAAAACTCCCTTTTCAATAGCTACTACACTGAGATGTAGGGGAGGGTGCTACTCCTTTTCCTGGATTGCTCCACTTACCCTTGATCTGTAGCTTATAATGCTGATTGTTAAGCAAGGAGGTATCAAGTACCATTTTTTGAGTCTGGTTTGACTCGACCTGGGATTAAACCCCGGTCTCCTGGACCATTGGTTAACACTCTAATCATTATGCCAGTAGGTCAGTGCTATTGATGTCATCATCATCATGTCGTGCCGCCTGCACGGATATCCCTGACCCTCTCTTGCCACTTCTCCCTATCATTCATCGCCTCCAGCAGGTCTTCTGAGTTACATCCTGTGTCCTCAAAGATAACCATGACTGACATGGCTATTGATGTAACTTTCTTTAAATATCTAATTTTAAAAGATATTTTTATAAATCACAAAATATAAGTCAGTGAAACATTTTCATTTACTCTGACGATAACTATTATGTCAAGTGCACCTCCATTTACTCATAACTGTATACATAAGATACTTTGAGGAAGCAGACAACCATCTGGTTGATGTTCAGTGGACTATACATCTCTAGAATTTTCTTTTTCTGAAACCCCTTTGACATAAAGTAGAGAAACTTAGATTTTTATTTTTGTTATTCAGCCTATTGAATAGATGCAGGTTAATAATTTTTTCAAAGGTTTTTTTTCTTTATGTACCTTCAAATTTCGCACAACAAATGTTTTTGGTTTCTTCTCAAACCCGTTGCGCAGTTCAAACCCGTAAAGCATAAGTTCCCAAATTAGACTATATTGCACATTCCTCTGTGTGACTTTCAAATCATACTCAATTAAAATAAAAAGTTCTTCCAACTTTGAATAACGAATTTAAAAAGATCTTTTTATAAATTACAAAATATGAGTCGGTAAAACATTTCCATTTCCTTAATATTAAATAATAAATATTACCTATAAACTATTCGATGTATGTTTCGGTTACTCCTAGTAAGTGTTTTAATAAATCTTTATCATATTGTTGACGGTCTGTTTCTTTATATTGCTTGACTCATATGAATTGAAATTTGGGTATTGTCTGTTAAATGTTGGTATATGGTAGTTTTCAAACTCTGCTCTATATCAATTAGTAGTGGATCCAGAAGGACCATTATATTGTTAACTTTTTTCTCTTGCCCAATCAGCTGGGGCTGTAGAATACACTGACTGCATCTCTGCAGAGAGGTAAGACCCCTCTCCCAACGATTGTCCTGGACATGACACTAAATAATCTGATGGTGAGGTTCCAGTGATGCTGGATCTTTGGGGAATGCAGAGTACCTCTTCATTGCCATTGCTCTTGGGTTCAGTCTGGCTCTGAGTAGTAGCACCTGATAAGGTCCTATCTATGGGTCAAATCGAACTAAACAGTGTACTTATGCTAAAATGAATTGCTTGAAATAGAACTGTTTTGACATGTAAACTGTGTACTTATGCTAAACTGGATTATCTGAAGTAAAACTGTTTTTGACGTTGAAACTGTACTTTGGCTAAACTGAATTGTTTGAAATAGAACTGTTTAGTCATTTAACTGTGTGTAAACAAAAACTATACTTATTCTATACTGAACTGTTTGACTAAACTGAATAGTTTGAAATAGAAATGTTTTTAACAATTAAGCTGTGTACTTGTGCTAAACTGAATTGTTTGAAGTAGAACTGTTCATCTGTATAAAAATGGATTTGGCATTAAATAACCTACAAATGTTGATATGCTATAAAACCCAAACAAACTTTCTTTTCCATTGTTGAACTGTACGAATCCTATAGAATTAATCTACTCTGTTGTTGGCTGGAGCTGTAGAATACACCGACTGCATCTCTGCAGAAATGTAAGATTCCCTCCCATCAACAAGTGTCTTTGGTATGACACTAAACTGCATCTGATGGTGAGGCTCCAGTTTGGGAGCTTTGGAGAATGTAGGGTACTCCTTCATTGTCATTACTCCCAGATCCACTCAGACCTGGATTGGTAGTACCTGTTTGGGTCCTTTCTATAGATCAAATAGAACTGTTTAATTTTTACTGAAATTTTTCATGTATCACTGAAAATTAAATAGTAAATATTATCTATTTCCCAAAAGATTTCAACCACAATTGTGTTTATTAACATCAGAAAGTATAGCATTGTTTTGGCAAGAACTCTGTATATTTGGATAATGGTGAAAAGATTTGACCATTGATTTAGAAATTAGAAGTTTGTGTCAGGCAGTGCATATGACATCATTTTGAAATAATTTACCGTTTCAAAATCCACTGTTTGAAACGTCTTTTGAATTTTGAGAAAGAGGACCATCTCTATCAGTATAAATTGAGATGCTTTTATAAACTCTTTTTTTTTTTTTTTTTTTTTTTTTTTTTGTGATTTCATTTTTGGAAGTCTAGCTTTCTTTAGTGCTTGTCCCTTAGGCCAATCATGCTCTTACCTCAATTATTCTTATCGTTTTATGGTTCCTAGGTATGATCTTTAAGCCTAATAAAATTACCTTTGAAAAAGGTTTATGCAATTCTGTAGCTTACGATAGAGGTTTTTCATTTTCAATTTGAAATCTCATATTTTGTGATTCTCATTTGTGAACATTTTTATTTTTTTTCCTCATTAAAACTTGAAAATCTAGTTGATAAAACTGGATATATTGCGTAACAAAAATCCATTGTTTTAAAATACAGATGTACGACTGGAAACAAAAAAAAAAGCTCTTGAAATACAAATTTATCAGCTAATATATTTTGCAAATAAGAAAAATATTTTTGATTTTGTTTTTTATATAACATTTTTTTTAAAAACTGTATTAAGAAATATATTTATTTTTGTATTCCTATTGAAATAACTTAAAATCATTTTTTCATTATCAGACTTCAGAAACCACTAGTAAATATGATTCATTGTATAAATAAAAAGTGATTGTCTTGATATATTCTTTTATTTCAGCGATTTACCAATGAAGATCACTTAACTGTCCACTTGAAGAAACATGAAATGTGCTTAGCTTTGAATTCGGGGAATAACAGTCGAACTCCTAACAACCTATTTTTAGGTGAGTAACACTTTATAAATGCTGAAATACAGAAACAGTGGTTTTGACCTTTTATCAGAAATTTTTTTCATACGTAAAACTCTTCAGCAATAGAAAAAGCCTTACATGTCATTTTAATAGTTTTAACTATATTTCTTCTGGTATGGAATTATAATTACCATGACAAAATCCGTTCTACTGTCAACATATTGAGTTGTGCTTATACACTGGCTTTCAACCCAGTTGAGCAGACGTTAAACTACTTCAGCTGGCTACGTCTTTATTTTCATTCATTATTACAATGTATATTTACATATATTTTCTGAATATTTGTATGTGTTGCTTTTTGTTTTTTTTTTGTTTTTTTTTTAAATAAATGAACAGGAATATTCTATAGAAAATATTGAATAAAATAGGAAAAAAAGATCTATACCGAACTTTTTTATGACGGCTCATTATTTCCAAAAGTCTTTTTAGTAGAGCATCATCATTGTCAAAGTTGTCTATCAATATCAATGATGCTGTTTTTTGTAGGTTTTTTTTGGAGGGTATGTAAAATATTTTAAAATGTTTTTTTTTTTTTTTCTTACCAGCATTCTAGTTGTCTTGATGGAAATTTCTACCATTTTTGGTAGCATATTCAATAATGCATACTTTATATGTAACTGATAGTTATGATGTTAACTGGATATGCCAGAAGCCATCTTTTTTTTTTTTTTTTTTTTTTTTTTTAACCATATCTACAGTTTTTTTTATTTTTAAATATAGAAAAATAGAATTTATTTGATTAGATCTCCTGTTTTATTTATTATGACTATTCAATATTATGGTTATTTACTGTTTGCATATATTCTCAGTATTTTAAGCTTTTCAGAGTAGCAGACAAAATTATGGTCAGAAGGATATAAACTGATCTCAAAATAATTTGTTGACAATCATTCATTTGCCCTTGTTGAATTTTGAACAGACTCAATTTGTAATATATAATAGTTTTTATTAAGAATATTCAGTAATAGGATTTATCATTGTTATTAATTTTTAGAAATATTTTAATATTTCTTTTATTCATTTGTACAATTTTTTTTTCTTGTATATAAATTCAGTATTAGTTTTTGTTTTATTGATATTTTTAACTTATATTTTTTTTTCGCCAGATCAAACACCAACTCCAACTAAGTTTCTTAAGAATTGTGAAGAGATCGGATTATTTCAAGATTTAACCAAAAATCCTTTTGAAGAAGCTTTTAAGAAGGCATCAGAAAGTGGTGGACCAGATGTTTCATCTGATGTAAGATATTTCATCTTTTTAAATATTTATTTTCTTATTTAAATTTTGAATATATATCATTGATTTTATTTGAACATTATAGCAATTTTTTTCCATTTGTATATCCCCTCCTATATAAGTTATTTGAGAAAAGATAACCCTTTCTGTTCAGTTCTGACACAGAACTATGTTTCAAGGCAAGGTGAATTTCATTTTTTTTCAAATTCAAATTTATAAGGTGAATTTCATATAAAATTCAATTTGAAATTATTTACATCCTACTTAAAAAATATTTCTAAGCATTCAATACAAAAGTATTTATCAATAATCCAATTATTCAAATTTTTTGTATATTGTTTTAAGATCTTAGTTAAAAATTTGATTTTTTTTTTTCCTGTTCTATTATATAGATTGTGATTGAAAAACCTTTTTATTAATCTATACTTTAAATTTTTTGTATGTATCTCTGACATCCTAGTTAACTGAAATTTTTATTAGTTGCCTAATTTTGGGATGGGAAATGGCTTTATATAAAACTAAACTTGAAGAAGTGAAATATGTTTAAATTACATTCAACTGTTTATTTTTACTTTAAAAGTTACTATTCTAATAGCTTTTAAATCCTAATTCCATCAGCATTTGGTATATACATCTCTCTCTCTCTCATATATATAATATATATACATAGTTGTTTTTTTTTACATAAATGAATTGAGTGAACACCACTTGTATCTTTCTCTCTTTTATTTTTAAATTATTATATATTTTTGTAAACCACTTTTTGCAAGTCTGTTATGAAATAACTTTTTCTGTAGAATAATTGCAATGTAAAACCTTTTTTTCAGGCTGTTCCTCTACCGGGGCCTCATTCCAATGAAGTTCTACATACTCCTGTGGTTTCGCGACCACACAAGACTGTGGAAACTCTCAAATTGGAAAACGAGGAGATTGAGATCCAAGTTGTAGACGAGTCATCTAATGAAGCCACATCAAGAAGCTGTGTAATTCAGCAACAGCTGGAGGAAAAGCGGTCAAGCCATGGATCCTCAATGGCAACACCACCTCCGCCAGCTTCTGCTTCAGGCACTGTTTCTGCTACACATTCCATGCCTCAGCCTACATCTACTACATCTGATGACGATGGGGTAATCATGTCAACAACTCAAAATGCTGACAGTTCTGTACCTTCAACTGATTCTGCTACTACCAGTAGCGCAGGCAGCATACCAAGTGTTATACAGACCTCCTCGGCACCTATGTGAGCTATCTTTAATGTTGTTTTGTAATGTTTACAAATAAGAGCAATTAAATGCATTATTTTTACAAGTTAGAATATTTATCCTCCTGGTGGAGGTATTGAATTTCTAATGTAATAGAATATTATATTAAATTAAAAAGGCAAACAAATAAAATAACAACTTGCATAAAAAAATTACACTTATTTTCATTTCATTTTATTTTAATCTATTTCTATGTAAAATCATACATATGTTTGAGAATAAAACTATAATATTAAAAATCAGACACACTAAGTAATTATTTACTAAACCTAGTTTTGTTAAAACCAGTATTCAAATTATCCATACCATATACTATGTAAACCTTTTTTAAATTTTTTTTTTTTTTTAGTGATGTATAACACATATTGCAGGATTTTAAACGCAATAATCACATGGGATGTTTTGAGGCAAATCTAACCTGGCTAGATTTTAAAAGATACATCATTAATGAATAAGATGCTAATTAAAATTAATAATTAAATAATCTTTGAGCATATAGTGTAAATAACTAAGGGAATTGTGATGTTGGGAGTGATGTTGTTTCAGTTACAGACAGACATGCATAATCTTCATTATAATTAGAGATTCAGCAGGCAAAAATGTCAAATGACTCAAAAGTTTTGCAATATTTTTATATGTACTAGTTTCTGGAATAAACTGCTGTTCAATTCCCTCGAGTTTATTCCAGAAAGTTAAGAGAATTGAATTGATGTCATACCCAATGTATTGTCGGGACCTAGCTCCCTTGGATTATTACTTGTCCTAATCCTTGGCTCACTTTCTGCGCTCCTGACACTTCGACAACCAAGAGGAGGTGGAAGCTTCAGTGAAGGAGTTCTTCACCTTGAAGGACAAGAACTGGTATCAGTTTTGGATCAAAGAACTGGTAGAAAGGTTGGCTTTAGACAATGTAACATGATGGCCTCTACTTTTGTTGTAACTTGAAGAATGAAGCAAATAAACTAGCAAAACATTGCAAAATCTTTGACTCACATGAGTACAATTGTTGACTTTTAAAAATATTTTCTGACAAAAATTTTGTTACTTTTATTTCTGATCAATAGGCACTGGATATAGAATCAGCAAAGACATTTAACGTTATGTTAAAAAGGATTTTTAATGTGTTGAAAATTAATGTGTTCTTTCTTAAAAGTCACATGATTTTAAAAAGGACAGATCACAGAATTAAAACCATCTTACTATGGAATGCAAGTTATATTTTTTTTAAAACAAGTTTGTGATGAAAAGAAACTTTTAGTAATATTGTTTTTAGTAGTTTTCCCTTTTTTAAGCTTTTAGACTCTGCTTCCGAAAAAAATTAAATTAATGGCTTAGAATAAAGAATTGAAATTTTTCATAACTCCTATTATACTTATATTAATTTTTTTTATTTTTTATTGGATTCCCTTATATGGTTTTAAGTTTCACTCATTGTCATCATCTTAGCCTTTTTGGTGGGGCTTAGAATATTCTGACTATATCCCTTGCAGAGGGATAAGACCCTCTCCCTGAAAAGAGTTGTCCTAAAGTACATCTGGTGGTAATGCTCCAATCCTGGAGCTCTGGGGAGTGTAGAGTACCTCTTCATTAAAATTACTCTCTGGTCTACTCTGACTTGGAGTGGTAGTACCTGTTACAGTACCATCTATTGGTCAAATATATCTGTTGGCAAATTATTTGTATTAGATTGGAATACTTGAAATCACATAACTGTATGGCAAGATATATCATATAAACTTTAAAAAATTTGCCCAGAAGGGTGGGGCTGTAGAATACACCGACTGCACCCCCATCTCAACGAGTGTCCAGGATACAACACTAAACAATCTGATGGTGAGGTTCCAGTGATACTGGAGCTTTGGGAAATGTAGAGCACCCCTTCATTGCCATCACTCCCAGGTTCACTTTGGGCTGGAGTGGTAGCACCTGATAAGGCCCTATCTGTGGGTTAAATAGAACTAAACTGCATACTTATGCTAAACTGAATTATTTGAAATAGAATTGTTTTGATATTTAAACTGTATACTTATGCTAAACTGAATTGTTTGAAATAGAACTGATTATTTGTATAAAAATGGATTTGGCATTAAATAACCTACAAAGGCTGATATTCCATAAACCCAAACAACCAACCAACTTTAAAAAAAGACAACAGAAAAAATGTAAATATTAATGTACAGTATATTTAATTACCTAATCTTTAGCATAAAATAACCCCTGATAAATTAACCTGCCATTAATCAACTTCTTGGAAGCCATGGTCATTGGTACGGGTGAGTTAACAGAAAAACTCTTTGTTCTTTCCTTGTTGTGAAGTGGTTTAATTTTAGTGAATTTTATAATTATCTAAAAATGAAAAAAAAACCATCAAGTTGCTATGATCTGGTTTATTCTTTTTAATGTCTGATACTGTGCAACAGAATTGAAACTGATAGCCAAGTGATGTAGATTTCTCTGAAACTGGCAAGTAACTGGTTTGAGCCCTGCATTAGAGTAGAGTGTGTTTTTTTTTTTTTTTTTTTTTTTTTTTTTGAGACAAAGGCCCAGAAATCTTGACTTATCAATTCTTCCAGATCATAATGTTAATTTTAAAGCCTTTAGCAATAAGTGGTTAGTTCCTTATTTGGTCATTTCTATCTCTGTTCTCTGTTTTTAGAGGAATTTTCTTCTAACCTACTTCCTAGATCTTGGTCAGATCTTATAGTTGTAGGATGAACAAGTTCTAGATTTCTGCCAGTCTTATATTTGATGTCTGGCCTATTTTTTGGTCAAACCTTTCTTGACTTTTATTATAACATTCCACATTTATTTCCCTAAACATGGTTGATATTTTAAAACTAGTCTTACCACTGTATTGTTAATACCACTTGCTTGTAAAATCCTATCATAGAGATTTTATCTGGGTACATCTTTTAAGACAAGTTAAAGGTAATGTGGGTTGTATTTTCTTAAATTTATTACAGTATATTTTTTGTTGATGGGAGTTAATTTTTCACTTATTCATACCTTCTGACCAGTTGGGTTTCTTTTTTTCTTTGAAATAGATATTTTTTCTATGAAAATCAATATTGAATATTTTATGAATTTCTTCAATGAAGCATTCTCATCGTTATTGCTTTTACCAATTCTTTCATCATATTTCTTGAATAACAAGTTTTGATAAAAAGCAACTGAAGTAAGATGTGAAAGACTGGTTAAAGATTAATATAAAAATTTTTGTAAGTGGTTTATTTTTTATTTTATTTCTGATTAATGTTTGTATTTTATCTCTTTATTTTCAGTTTATCTCCAAACATTATTTCATCCACTCAGTATACAATGCAAGTGTACCTCCAACTGCCTACAGGGCAGACAGTCCCTGTACAAATCCCAGCCACCATCACAAATTCAGCCATGCCAATGGCTTCCATCCCTGTCCCAACTATTTCTCCTAAATCTTCATCAGCAACTGTGGCTTCTGCTGCTGCTGCTGCCACTACCTCCTCATCATCAGGACTAAGTCAGCCGTCGTTAGCCAAGCAGGTAATTGCAGTATTGTTTTTTTATATTTTATCTTATCTTTTTATCAAAGTATATAAAGGGTAAAAATATTCCAGTTTGAAAGTATACAGAATGTAAAATGTGTGTCTATATTTGAGTGGGTGAAACTTTGTATACCAAATTTTCTTTGTGAAATCATGTCTTACAATATGAAATATAATCAACTGAATAGCATTTTTAAGTATTCACTTTCAATACAATCAGATTATGATTATATTGCATGATAGATTAATAAGTTTGTAGCATCATCATCTTTATATTTATTCTAGCTTTTCTGTTGAATTATTTCTACAAAAAATCTTAATTTTACATATTACTGGTTAAAATCCTTTTTGAATTAATTCTCTATTGTTCATTCTTAAAAAAAAATGCCACATTTTTTTGACTGTAACTTGGAGAAAAAAAATGCCACATTTTTTTGACTGTAACTTGGAGAAAAAAAATGCCACACTTTTTTGACTGAAGCTTGGAGAAAAAAATGCCACACTTTTTTGACTGTAACTTGGAGAAAAGTATTTAAAAATAAAAAAGATGATATAAATAAGAGCAATATTCTAAACTTAGAAATTATTCATCCATTAACAATATCATAAGAAGGAATCTTTTTTTCATCAAATATAAGTTTGTTGAGAAAATAATTTTTTGGGTGATTGGTTGAAAATCATTTTAGTATTTTAGTTGAATTACCTCTCTGAGTAAGACTTGGTTGGTAATAACATTTCTATTGTAAAATTTTTTTTTTCATTGTATATACTCAATGTTCTCTCAATTTTATTAAAAAGTCTCTTGTCTTATTATATATCCATAAATTTGGTTTTATTTGAAACTTGAATAACCTTGAAAGCAGTGTATTTTTCTTTTTTAATTAGTACTTTAAAAGTTTTAAAATTTTTTATCTAATATAATAACTATTAGATATTTTGGAGATCCAGGTCTTAGTTGTGTAAGCTTTATGCACCCTAGATATGATACTAAACTGATGGTAAGGCTCCAGTTCTGGAGATCCGGGGAGTGTGGAGTATCCCTTCATTGCCATTACTCTCAGGTCCAAACAGGACCCAGAGTGATAATATCTGTTAGGGTTCCATGTCTGGGTCAAAAGATCTGATTGAAAATACTTAGTAATGAATAGGAATATATGTAAGTTAAGTTGGCGACTGTAGTCGAGGGTGACCCAAAGGATCCCTTTTCCATAGCTTCTACACCAAGGTGTAGGGGAGGGCGCTACTCCTTTCCCTGGATTGCTCCACTTTACCCTTGATCCATACATTATAATGCTGAGTGTTAAACAAGGAGGCATCAAGTACCATTTGTTTGAGTCTTTGGTATGACTCGACCTGGGATTGAACCCAGGTCTCCCAGGCCATTGGCGAACACTCTAACCATCATCAGATCGAAATAATTACTTGAAACCATATAATTTTGTATAAAATATGAATATTAGATAGGAGTACATGAAACCATACAAATGTGTGCAAATTATTTGTATTAGATAGGAATTCTTGACATCCCATAACTATGTAAACAAATGACTATAGATAAATAGAATAGAAAAATGCAATGGAACATTGAAAATATAGTTGTGATTATATTAAGAAAGAATTACACAAATGTGAATATAAACATACATTATATATGATTCCCTAACCTCTGGGAATAAAATGACCTAAGACTTGTTGACGTGCTGTTTAAATCAATCAACCAAAATCCCATCCCATGCAATGACACGTTACTGTTGCAAGTTACACCTACTATATATATATATATATATATATATATATATATACACACACAATGAGTGTTGTTATGCATGTATCCAAACTGTTTTATACCTGATTAGCTACATTTTAAATTTGACTCAAAATAGCTTTCATGTTGGTGTTAATGGTTCTTGTAATATTTACCAGTTACTTGTTTGTAATCATATATGTACTAGGAAAATGTTTTTGTACATGAGCATAATTGGTCTTCTCAACAAACAACTGAAAAAATAGCCAAAAATATTGATGAGAAAACAGGAAATGTTAGCATTAGTGACTGTGAAATTCTGGTGGTTCCCATCTCCTGAAGAGGTTGAATGAGAAAATGGTTTAAGTAATGGATTGGATGATTTAGGGTTAATTTGGCATGCTTCTTTTCGGACTCTAGGTTGACATCAATGGGAGGTCCAAAGAAAAGGAAACTTAAACTAGTAACAGATTTTTTTCATCAGTCAGTGGCACCATGGTTTGTCCCCCTTATGTGTTGTGTATGGCTGTATGGTGTTCTATTTTTATTTTTGATGAAGTAGCTTTCATCTTAGGAACAGAGGTTTCATGCATCTTATTAGTTGGAGGTTGTTTGTGTTGATATATTGCTACTTGTAGTGCTTATTAAACAGTTCTGTTTATAGTATAGCTCTATTTTGAGGGAGTACGAGATATTTTCTGATATATTTATAATCCTTTGATTTTACAATTTTTTTTAAAACTGAGAACATTTGTAGTAATTACTCTGTTGAATTTTTTGCTGTATTGTCTTTTGTATTTGATTATTATAGCATTTTCTTTTTGAGTATTCAATTTTTTTTTTGCTTATCTAAATTGCATATTATACTTATTTATTTTAAGAGGGTTTTATTTATTTTTAGAAGAATATTCTTTAAAATCATTTGTGTTTAACTTTCTAGTCCTTTTTAGTGTTTTTTTTTTTTTTTTTTTTTTTTTTTAAGGAACATATTGATTCATGTATTATATTTTTTAATCCTTTTAAGATTAGTTGAGTTTTTTCTGAGTATTTGTAGGTATTCTTTGTAGTAATTTATTGACAATTATTAATTCTTTATTTAAGATACTTTTTTGTTGAGAGAAAATTTTGCTTCATGCGCATTTTTTTTTCTGTGGATGTGGGTAGTTATGTCTTGGCTATTTTACTATTAAGTCAATTTGGATTCTCAAAATCTTTAATGACTTTGGCAATAACAAAGAAATTTTGTCCATATTCAATACTTTCTATATAGGTAATACTCTTGAAGTCTATAGAAAGTACTGCTCATAAGTACTTGAACATGCATAAAATCTTTATTGTTTACAAATACAGGGGCTATTAAAGAATTTGAGTAAGGAATGAATTGAAATTTAAAATCTCTTCCAAACAGCAATTTTAATTTACCTAGGTACTCTTAAAAATGTTTTGGAAACTTAAATTTGGAAAATTTTAATTAATTTTTAATTACACACTTCCCTGCCTTTCATTTAAAGTTATCCTCTTGGATATGTATGCAGGGATGCCTATGGTTTTACCAAGATTCCTTATAAAAGTCTATATTTCATTTAGTTTGTAGATACTGTTTAAATTTTCTGAACATTTGAGTAGCAAATTTGTTTCTTTCATTCTTGTTGGACATGTTCTGTGAATGCAGACATCAACTATAGGCTGAGAATCCTGACTTTTAAAATTTTTTTTTAAGAAGAGATCATTAGAAGGAACTTTTTAATGTTAACATTTTGCTCATTTTGTGACAGAATTTACTCTTGCTTCACTATCAATTACTGCTACCTGTATTAAAAAATCTGACTGTTCAACTGATCTAGGATTAAAGTAGCAAGTTTGAATCATTCACATTCTTGGTTGACTTTAAAGAGGAGAACACCAGTTTGAATAAATCTGCATATAATAAGGATTATTGGAAATTCAGACACATTATTGACACTTTTGGAATGTGTCATCTTTTAATGTCAAATGATGCAAAGAAATTTACCATAAATCAAAGCATAAAAATCAACTTTTTAATCCTGAAAAATCTCTACAAAGCTAGTGAGGTTTACTTTTAAGGCAGGGCTAAAATCTAAAAAGTGCTCAACTAGTAGAACACTACAAATAATCAATATACACCACTTACTGTAACTCCAGCAGACTGCTACAAACTTTTTTGAATTAAACTCTTATTTGGTAAACATATTTAACAAGTTAACACAGAGATTAATATGAAATAATAAAACTGTAATACAAATTAAGTATTAATGTTCTATTTCCAACAGCTGATTGACTGACTGTAAACACTAACTGGAACATTATAGTTGCCTGTTTTATGTTTGGAGGTTGACTTATACAGCAGGTATGGGTCTAACTCAGAATTTTGGCTAGCCCAGTCGTCTTGGGCTTCAGAATACACTGACTGCTTCTCTGCAGAGGGGTAAGACCCCCCTTCCTCAGTGAGTGTCCTGGATATGACATTAAACAATCTAATGGTGAGGCTCCAGTGTTGCTGCAGCTTTGGGGAATGGGGAGTTCCCCTTCATTGCCATCACTCCCTGGTTTACTCTGGCTTGGAGTGGTAGCATCTCATAGGGTCCTATCTATGGTTCAAATAGAACTAAACTGTGTAATTATGTTAAACTGAATTGTTTGAAATAGAACTGTTTTTACATTTAACTGTGTATAAACAAAAAACTATACTTATGTGAAACTAAATTGTTTAAAATAGAACTGTAGACATTTAATCATGTGTAAACAAAAAAAAAACTATACTTATACTAAACTGATTTGTCTGAAACGTTTATAAAAATGACTTAATTCAGTGTTAAATAACCTGAAAAGGGTTGATACATCGTAAAGCAAACCAACCAACCAATCAGAACTTTGTGTTTAAAATCCTGGGATAGTCTTTTATACTGCAATTAACAGTAATTATTTGAACAGTCAGTTTATATTGTAAAGTTATTTTGTTTTGGTAATTATTGAAAACATAACTTAGTCAAATTGTTTACTAGTTTAAGAAAATTTATCATTATTGTGAGCTCTGTTATTAACTGTAATATTAAATCACCTAAACTCGTATATTAAGTCTATAGTCAAAATGCAAAAAAATTGAAATGAATTTGCTGTAAAACTCAAAGCTATCATCACTTAAGTTTTTATATAAGTATTTCTTTTTGTGGAATTTTTATTCTTGTGGAAGTTTTTTTTTCTTTTATTATTTTTCAACTATTTATCATGGTTCTCTCATTTGTGTTGAGAAAGATGTCAATCCTGAACTGAAATATTTAAACCTATTTCTACCATGTTTTACTTTGCCAGAAGTTAAAAGCTGCTTTACAAAGTAGTCAGAACGTCCCTCAAGATTTAACAACTTCCAATAACAGCCGACTGGTGGACTCAGCAAATCACATCAGTCAAATGGCATCTCCTTCTCCATCATCTGTGTCTGTGAAAACCGAGACAGCTAGCATTGCTTCTGACGCTACTGCTTCATCACCTGAAAGTCTGGATGCTGCCATTATTAGTGGTGGTGTTATGTAAGTCTTGATGTAATGTTGTCACTTTGAATCTTAATATAATGTTTTCATTAATAAACATTGGGTTCATACAAAAGTTTTCACTATTTTTCTTACAAAATCTTATATTTACATGCATTCATAGCATCATTATTCAGTCATCTGGCTTTCTATGGCCTTATGTCACTTTCCAGGTAAATTTATTTCATTATGAAAAAAAAATTCCAGTTTTGATACAGTGAATTCTTTGAGGAATTTTTTATTTTCTTAAAAGTGGCAGAGCTGTTCCCTAGACAAAGTATTGCATGCAGTGAAACAAGTGATAGGTTAAAAGAATATGTTGTATATGGAAGAATTTTCTATCCTGGCTCCACGATTGTGTTGGGGGCACCACATTACTGAGTAGATTTGGTTTTGTTTGTTACTGTGGTGGTAGCACAGTACCACAGTACATTACAAGGATCCGAAATTCAATTGTCATGATTTGAAACAGTGTGACTTGCTTGCCTGAAAAAAGTCTTACCTCTTTTAGTGTATCATTCAAATATGCTAATTATTAACTGTAACCATTTGTGACAAACAAGTACCCAACCCTATTTTATTTTAAAGGTGCTAGAAGGTTGTGATTGAGGGTCAATTGCACTGAAATAGCAAAACTTGAAACCATTTAACTGTGTGCAAACAAGTGATTAATATTAGAATTATGAGTGTTAAATAGCAATACTTGAAACCATTTAACTGTGTGCAAACAAATGGGCTCAAACTCATTTAAAAATAAAGTTGCCTGCAAACTATTCACTTGCAAATCACATTTTTTAAATATATATATATATACACACACACACACACATACGTACATACACGTGTGTGTCTGTATACATGTATAAACAGAGTTTGGCATTGAATAACCATCAGATGTTGATTTACTATTAAACCAAATAATCTAATCTGAAGCCATTTAAACTGTATGCAAAAAAAAAATGATTGATATCACATTAAATAAGAATATTTGATAAATGGAATTATTAATGTTAAATAGTAATATTAGAACCCATTTTATTGTGTGCAAGCAAATGAGCTTATTCAAAAATGTTACCTTCAAACTGTTCACTTATAAAATTATATATATATGATTTGGCATTGAATAACCCACAAGGGTATGATATGCCAATAAACCAAATAATCTAAACTAACTGTAACTACATGCAATAAAAATCTAAGTTTTATTGTTGATACTTATAAACAACATTAATTGCACAAGTAATAAAGAGCCAAGCAAACTTCAGATACTTCTAAGATTTTCCTGACATTGAGCAGAAAATGGTGCAAGGAACTTTTGCATTAACCAAATACATAGAC